>CM021105.1:474030107-474147167 GCA_007115665.2 Sequoiadendron giganteum
TGTATTAAACACATGCATATAGATGAAACGATTGTGCTGCAGAAAGACAAACAATTGGAAGAGAAAGGTGGTTTAAAAGGGGAATGGTTGGTTTGCACATTAAAGTACAGTACTTGGAACACATCCTTTATCAAGTATTCCAGAGTGAGAGAGTTTGTAGGGTGAGATATTCGGAAAATATGTAGGCACCATGTGATCCAAAATGAATTCAGCTGTAATTGGTTCACATCATCATTGTTGTATCTCTTTTCTTGTATAGTTGCAAAGTTGTTTGTTTGATCATCAAGGCAGGAAAAGATCTTTTGAACAATTACTCTTGAGAATTGTTACTTACAAAGGCAAAATCGGACAGGTGTCTGTATTAAGTGGGAAAAGGCTGAAAAGGATTTGAGAAAGAATTATGGAGGCTAAAGAAAACTTCTGCATGCTCTATTTTTAAAAACAATTCTCTGAGATGGGTTTGTGTTGGTCCAAACATCTCCTTGTGAGTACATAATTGATTTCGTCATGACCAAACCAATGACAAAAATAGAAAAACTCGGATATGAGCATAACCTACCCCAGGGATAACTTAAACCCCCCCCCCCCCTCAGCAAAGGTGTAAAATCTTGGCGAATCTTTCCTTTTATTTGAAAAAATTATTAATTTTCCTTGGCGAATCTTATGCACATTATTCAAAAATTTGCAAAATCCTGGCGAATCGTAATCAATAATTGGTAAAAAAAAAAATCACACTGGTGAATCCTAGTGAATAATCACTAAAATGATTAATTACAATGGTGAATCTCTCCTTTAAAAATTTTCATAGTTGGTCAACGCAGTTCCCCCATATTTTTTTTGTTTTTTTTAAATATTGAAGTAGGGGCCCGGGGGCCGTAGCCACCGGTGGGGTCAAGGTGCAGCATCCCTTGCGGGGGTCGACGCCCCCTCACGGGGTCTGGGGACAGCAGCCCTGGCGTGCTCCTGTCACGATACTGGCGGAGTCTAGGGGCAAAGCCCCTCACCACCAAGCATAGATTCACTATTGAAAATGCATTGGAGCACACACGGATGAAGTGTTTTTAAAAAATCTCACTTGAAAAGTAAGACTAAATGAAACTTGAAAATTTTATCATCGATTAGCTTTTAAATTAGACGGCTGCAAGTTCATTCCGTGAGTGAATATCGGCATGAGTAAACTTCATCGGTGGGACACTTAGGGATGTTCTGCCGATACAACGATTTTATATGCACTTAGTGAATTCCGTGACTTAGTGAATTCTGTGACTTTAGAATCTGATCATGTGGCCCAAAACAAATTTCGGGACTCAACAACTTTTTTAAAAGGCACGTGCAAATAAAGTCACGAAATTCACTTGTAGCCATTCGATTAAAAAGCTAATCGATGGCAATAAATAATAAACCTATTCAAGGCTAAAATATCCCTAAAATGAAATGGTAAATTATTATTAGTGGCGATATTTTCCAAAAATTAATTGTAAGAATATAAATATAAGTAATATTTGTATTTATAGTATAAACTACTGGCGAATCAGTTCCAATGACGCGTCTTTTAAAAAATAATGTATTGGCGAATTAATTGAGACAAATTTATTTTTTTGTAAAAACCTAGCGATTTGGCATCCTTTCTAGCTTGTATTATTCGCCATTTTTGGAGGTCCTGATTTCAAATATTTGCCAATTGGCGAAGATTCGCCACTAAAGTTTTCCCTGTAGGCAACTGAACAGTCATCTAGAGTTTGAGTTCAGAATTGCAGATCATAGGAGTAGGTGTGATAGCAGAGGATGGTGTATTTGTTGTTTAGAACAAGGAAAATAGGTTGTTGGTTGTGGCCAAAGCCGTGTGGACTTGTAACCTTTCATTTTTGGTGACAGTGCACAAGAGGCACAACCCTACTACTGGAAACTTTTTCTCACTGGGTTTTTCCAGGGCAATCATCTGTGTTATCAGATGTCTTGTGCTTTTACATGTTCCTTTTCCATTTTTCATGTTCAATCTTCTTTCTTTCATGTTATTATTGTAACATGGTTAACACTAAGAATAAATGTGCATAGGCATAGTACTAAATTTGAAAAAAGTTTATACACAGTTTGAGGCGAGCAAATTGATTGGAGTGTATGACCAACTTCTTTACAAACTAACTCATTGATTTGTGTATCCTATATGAATGGCATATGTAAGAATGCAAATGCCAATGTTTTGACCTAGACAATTGTGGTGGTGAGTAGCGCTTGAATGGCTAACCAGTTATGCATATGGTTGGTTGTCAAACCATGTAGAAACAACCTGGATGTCAGATGACCTGGAGGGTGAAAGTAAACAAGTTGTTGCGAATGACCTGTCTGCAGGGTGCTAATGGAGAAGTGATCTCAGGAGTTATGTATTGAAGTGTTTTGTGAGATAACAGACAATCTGCATATGAGAATGTGCTGTTTGGAGCTTAAGGAGGACAAGTTAAAGAAAAAATCTGGCCAACAAAAAAGTGGTCTGATAAACACATGTTCTTGTATCTCTTAAGCTTCCCAAGCAAGAGGAAATTTTGTTAAAGGTTTTTGCTAGTTACAACTCAAGTACATATTAGTACACACATATATGTATGAAGTGAAGGCCGCAAATAGCAGAATTATAAATATACAAGACTACCTTTTGCATTGGCTAAGATATGTGGGCTATGCACACATTGGGACCTCTTTACAACAAGAAGTTGCCCGCTTTATCATAAATGAAAGAGGGAGCTCTTAATAAATTCACAAGGAAGAAAACATGAAATTGTTGTTGAAACACCCTTGTCTGTACTAAGACAAAGTGATTACCTGGCAGTGAGTCATAGAGGATTTGCAAAATGTGATATAAATCTTTATATGAGAGAATAAGCAAAATTGCTTGAAATACTTGTCGGTGGCAGTACAGTTGCGATTATGTACATTCTTAAAAGAAGCATGCATATGTGATTGAGTAACTGACTTTGAACTCTCAGGTTATAGTCTGTTTTTTCAATGAACATAAACAATATGTAGACAGTAGTATGACTTATTGTTATAAGAAATTGAATAATATTAAACAAGGGAAAACATGCAAATTTAAGAGGATTTTCAATTCCCATGTCTTCTATTGAGAGATATTATTATTAGCCATTGGAAGAGATTACATGCATTTGAAGCTCTTTAATTCTAGTGGATGAAATGACTAAATTAAGCATCTCTTTTATGTTACTTTCCAATCAACCATTGAATGTTTTCTTTTTTCTACTAATACATGCCCTTTTCATTAACTCTGTTATTATTTGTTCTCATTTTTTGTATAGGAAATTACATTATTTTTGAGTTGTGCTTCTGTAATTTATTAAATTTTTTTTTTCTGCTTTGTTTTCAGACGTCCTGTGCAATTGACACCCTACAAGCCAAAGTGTGATAAGGAGGTTCTGAATTCACGGTAAGATTCTCTATTTTTGCATTTTGTTGTTTGTGGGGGCATGTTTTCATATTGCCTCTTAAGTTGATAGGTTTTCTCTCAACAATTTTAATGCAAATCCTAGTTGTTTTGATTAGATAAAGCTGGAAGGGCCCGAACCCATAACAAACCAGCCATAGAGGCAAAAGAGAGGAGTCTAACAGTTATAATGTTTTAATGATTAGTTTCCTTGTTTTAATGTTGTTAATTCCTCAAGCAATCCATGTATCGCCAACGCCAAGGCCAGTGCCATGTATCAATTAATAGTAACAATATTTTGATTTATGGAGTCTTTGATATGTACTTTTGTATATGTCAAATTCTATGGTTTTAACAGGGTTTGTGTTTTTTAAGGCTTGGACCACCTGAGTTCTATCCTCCATCACCAACCTGTCCTGAAGAGACATTAAATCGTGAGGCTGTCCAAACTGGCTACAAGGAGTCAGTTGATGGTATTGAGGTGTGTTTCTATAGGTGCTTTGAAATTCATTTTTGTAGTGATTAGTTCATGGAGATGCAAATTTACTTAATTGGTGTGTTCAATTTCTTTTGCAAGTCCATATTTTTAATGCTCTTAAATATCTGGCATCATGGATCTCCAGGGTGGGATTGGTATTTCTCTCTTAATATTATAAGTCACCAGTTGTTCAACTTGTGAAAATATGTCTATTGTTAATATTGATGCATTTTGATGTTATTTTATTAATATTATTTTCGTCTAAAATGTAGTATCTTGATGTCTTTGAGTTGGATTATTGATGCTACCAGACAGAACTATGAACCATTGTATACCTTGAATATATTAAGTGCATCTTGTTAATGCTGAGAGGCATTCTACAATGGCAGCAAAGGGTGGAGTGCAGGGGCGTGTGTGTTAACAAAAGCTTTTACCTTTTACCTTAAATTTGACAGTCATTTGCATTTGAAAAAATTAATATTTAGTAATAAAAATAATATTTCCAAAATAAGGAGCACATAAAAAGAAAGATATGCCCTCATCAACACTACCCTCAAAAATATTACACACCTTTGTGTTTCATTTAATATATACAAGATAATGTTAAGTTTTCCAACATTTCTCTCTACTTTACTTTGAGACTTTCTTGGTACACTTTGAAAAGGAGGAGAAGAACAATCATAATCAAATTTATGCTAATTTTAATGCTGCTTTCTTCATATTTAATGTAAAATAAAAAAACTAGAAAAAAATTGAAATTGAACTCTAGTTGTTAGATAGATGTATCAATACTATTTTTAATTTAAAAATGAAACAATTAACCAAAAATATAGAAAATAAGTAAAAATAAAATTTAAAAAATTAATCTACTATTTCATAATTAAAAAAAACTTCTGAGAAATAAAATAGCTCTAAATTGATATCTCTAGACATTTTTTTAGATAGATTATTTAAGATATCTATACTAGTACTGAGGATGGTTAATTCTCTGTATATGCTAGCTACTGCAATTTATATATTTTAAAGTTTAAAGGCCTTTTAATTATCTCAGTACATTATAATAGAATGTTAAAACAGAAAATTGTTATTATTATAGAGTATTTTTCTTTGCATGCCTGAGATTCAGCAATGGCTTGTACAGAAATATTAAATGATTTCTAATTCTCAGTCTTATTGCAACTGGGGTCCAAAGAATATTATATTGTCTTAAAACTAAGTTACCGATTCGTTTTTGGATTCGGGTACAGCTACGTGAATCTGGTATGGGATTCGGCAATTTTTTTTTTTGAGGTTGGGTACGTTTTGGGTACGTCAATACAAAAAACATATAAAAATCAGAAATATATACATATTTGCAGCAGTAATTAAGCTTAGAAATTTAGAATACACCACCATATTAATAGTCTAATAACATAGCAAAAATACATCACCACTTTCATAGTCAAATATTAAAATATTAGTGATACTCAAAAGTTGAATGGCATGATATAAAATTATAAATTAAAGTTCAAACATAAAAATGTCAAGTGTTTACAATCAGCCATTATTGATTATTGATCATTGATCATTGATCAATCTGAATCATATGGGTCATCAAAAAAAGCAGCATCATCAGCATCATTAGATGTGTTTGGAGGCAAAGATTAGGGTTGGAATGAATATTTTATTATTTAGAAGTCAACTTTTGGTCCAAAAAAAAAAAAAAATGAAAAAAAACGCACTTTTTGTTGTTGGATTCGCCTGGGCGTATCCTGGACAAATCCGCAGAGGCGAATCGAATCCGCAGCGAATCCACAGTCAAAATTTCGAATCCTGTCCGAATATGACCCGAATCGAACCCAAATTTCGAATCCGGTACGAATCGTATCATATCCGGAGGCTGGGAGTGGCGAATTGGTAACTTAGTCTTAAAATAATGGCTTTGTTGCAACTGGGGTCCAAAGAATTGTCTTAAAATAATGGCTTTGTAAACTTTACAGAATATAGAGGGAGTTGTAAATCTATCATGTAAATAATAAATATAGGAATGCCTTGTTTACTGACATGCCACAGTTATGAAAATTTTTAAGCTGCCTTATTCTTTCACTTCCTTCATCCTGTGTGGTAAGTTAATTTTGCAACATGTAACTGCAAACTGCAAAATAACTGCAATTTTACATAATGGAAAAGGCTGAATTGGATTGCTAATGATTTGACAGGATAGAAGAGTATTCTATTGATACACATGCAAATGTTTACCAATACAACACTAGCATAAAGCAGAGAACTGAATTTTATAGTAGACATTATGCTATATGCTAAAAAGACAAGTAATATGTATTTTGTCCTTTCAAATCTATACTCCAAAAGTATGAAAAACATTTCTTTTTATCATGCTTAAAGGTTTATCTATGAGACAAGGTTGCCTCAAGTATTGTTTGCATCTTCCTACATTACTTAGTCTTATCAATCACCTTAGATATAAAATGAAATTTAAATTTTTTAGTGGTGTTCCACTTGTTGAGATTATAATATTGTTAAGGACACTTTATTTAATGATTTGATCTTTGAGTCTTCTATGTGGAATTTTTTTCTAGAACTATGATGTGGTCCATAATCCTTATTAATAGGAGTAATTCTCTGGACAATTATGTGGATCACATTATATAGTTTGATCTTTCAGTCTTTTATGTGGCAAAAATTTCTGGAACTGTGTGATGTGGCTCATAATCCTCATTCCTCATCAATAGGAGTGTTTCTCAGAACATATGTTACCAGGATCACCTGTTTATAGTACATAACCCATATCGATCTGGACTGGGACAGACCCCTGGTCTGGTCCCTCCTTGATACGGCCAAATGTTCATACGTGGGACTGTGGGTTCATTACAGGTATGTCTGAGATATACATGGGATGAACCCACAATCCTAGTTATGAACCCTGGGTGTACTCAGGGTGAATTCTGGAAAAAATAACTTTTCGTTTAAAAGAATTTAAGAAACAGATTTTTAGGACCAATTAATTGTAGTTAATCTCTGTCAGTTTTCTTCGCATAAATATATTTTTTCTTTAAAATGCAATTAAGCTCTGTAAATTTTCTTCTCATAAATTTTCAAGAGAGGATTGTCTAGTTATGAACTGGTTTTTAACATATGAATGAGTAATATCTATGACTCTTTATTCCATCATCCTCTCCGAATTTGTGTTCTATACATGATCTTTCACAGTTTGCATATTAAGCTCCAGATTCTACTATTGATTCATTGATGATGCCACTTAATATGCATAGTCAGGGGACATAAAGATTTGAAAATATATTTGAATGGCAGCTATACATAGGCCTCTACTATCTTTAGTTTTTGAATCCTTTGTAATCTCTGGATATGTAGCAGTCTTTGTTCATCAAATATCCATATTTAGGCACTTATGGCTTATTGTAACTTCTGAAGCCTGTGATTTTGTTAAATATTTCCCTTATATATATAAAGAATATTCTATGTTATATAAATGGATATAAAATATGTTTCTTGTTTTATTAATACATTTATATTTATATTTTTTTAATATATTGTATGGCTGAACCTAGTTGTACCGAACCTGGGGAAAGAATTTGCTGAACCACTAAATCCAAACCCTGAAACCGGATCCAAACCTCAAGCCAGCAACATAGCTTGGAACAATTACGTGCATCTTCCTACATTATACAGTTTTATTAGTCAACATAGATATTTAAAATTAAATGAATTTTACATTTGCAGTGAGTATGCCCGTTGAGATACAGTATTGGTAAGGATACACTTTATTTTATGGTGTGATCTTTGAGCCTCTATGTGACAAACAATTCTGGAACTCTGATGTGGTTTGTAATCGTTACCAATAGGAATAATCCTCAGGACAATTACATGGGTCACAATGTAAATACATAGTTTCATTATCATTATGGGTTTTGTAGTCTTGTAGATCCGAGGCTTTTGATTGAATTGGTCCAGGTGGCTTGGGGGTTGGGAATTGACTTAAAAAAAATTGTTTTCAAAGTTTTAAGCAATTGCAAATAGCTTACAAGCTAATGAAACATCTAACTTATAATTGATCCTAAGCCTTAAATCTGAACCTACTTGACACAAGAGTAGAGCTTTCTCAAGATGACAAATCTTGTAAGTCAATTTAATCTCAACCTAGGGAACTGAGCATATGGAAACTCATCTTTGTGTCTTTTGCTTGATCTTAGGGATGCAGTAGAAGATAAATTTCAGACTGAATTTATGATCTATGATGCAAAGATAGATTTGAAACTGTATTTGTGGTCTATGATGCATATATTGAGTTTTAAGATGTTAATATGGGCAGATGCAAGTATCTATATTCTTAGCACTTTATGTATTATAAAATGTCATCATTACTTACAGAGATTGTTTGTCTTGTACATGTTAGTTCTTGTAATACAAACAATCTACTTTTTTACAAGATACAATTATCATATGCAGAAATTATTCATTTTTTGTACCCTGTTATGGCACATAGAATCTCTCAGGTTTAAGTGTAAGGATCACCAGTGATCGACCTTTTTCATGTTGCTTACTTTTGGATTCAGCTAGAGAATGTAATTGGTTCGTCAAGGATTGCATTATGATTTAACTCCTTGCAAAATAAATACCTATCTTCAATTGATTGCATTTAGATGTTGGTAGTGAGACAAATTTGAGAAAACTAGCTTGAGATAAATATATAAATGTCCATGAGTGACCTTAAGTAGGTCAATGTGACTTGAGAATATATTGGTTTACGGTAGAAAATTCTAGGAAGAGAATATCCTAGGAAAGCAAAAGAAAGGAACAAAAGCATTAAAAATAAAATGAAGCAGTGCAACACCAATGCAAGTGTTTAAGAAACCAATACAAATAACCATGTGGGTGGAACAAAATCCATAGAGAGCAAGGGCTGATGAAGACAGGAAGGATAGGATATAAATTTCCTCAAATATATTTGTTGGGGCTTGGAAGGGAGGAATCATCAGTGCCATTGTCGATCACCGTGAAAGGACCAAAATACAATCTGGTAATGCTCATCGGGGAATGAGGAAGGCCAGAGGGTGTCAGGCATGGTGGTTCAAGAAGGGAGCAAAGAACTCCCTCTAGAATCTCTCCTAACATCCAAGGCTGGTGTCACAACCATACTGGCAAAGAAATTGGTGGTTAGGAAGAAGTAGATTCATAACGTTGAGATGGAGGAAAGTCATGGTGCTAAGATGGAATAGAATCACTTCGTCGAGGGACTGTATGCAGGGGCATCTGAGTAGTAGTGGTATGCCAGGAGAAATGCCGTTGCATAGGTCAGTTGGTTCTGTGTGTGTAGTAGTGGTGGTACTGAAAGGGTGTTTAGTGCTGTCAATGAATGAGAAACTGCAAGAAGTCTTAATCATAGAGAGTATGATTAGCTTGTTAAGAATTGTATTGAGCTTTTTCTTCCTTGCAAAATAAATACCGTTGTCAGTGAATGTATTCAGATATAATAGTTAGGACAAATTTGAGAAAAGCAGCATGTGAGACCAAGGAGAAATTAGAAGAAATCTTCCTTCTCTAACTATTTTAGGAGTCCAATAGAAACGGTGCCTTTGTTTCATATCCTCTGAACTTTAGTGTTGTACTTTTTCAAGACATGCACAAAGGCCATTTAGTGCACTAGTTTCACCAATCCTCTTAACTGTTTTAGTGCTGCCAATGAATGAGAAATTGCAAGACGTCTTAATCGCAAAGAGTATAATTAGCTTGTTAAGAATTGTATTGAGCTTTTCCTCCTTGCAAAATTAATACCATTGTCAGTGAATGTATTCAGATATAATTGTTGGGACAAACTTGAGAAAAGCAGCATAGACAAATTAGAAGAAATTTTACTTTGACTGTTTTAGGAGTCAAAACTGGTGCCCTTGTTTCCTATCCTTTGAACATTAGTGTCGTGCTTTTTCAAGACATGCACCATGGCCATTTAATGCACTATTTCACCATTCCCTTCACATCATTAATTATACACTAGCTGTATTATATTGTATTGGTTTGACTCTTGTGTTACGATTGAAACTACCACTTGGTAGCCTACCAACAACATGTGCACATGATTCCCTTAACGAAATTATAGGTTGTTTCTCCATTTCCATGTACGGTCCACGCTTAAAGTATTGTTTCCTTGACTGTCATAGAACCCAGATTCTCTCCAGGATGCCTTTCATGG
Source organism: Sequoiadendron giganteum (assembly GCA_007115665.2). Taxonomy (NCBI): domain Eukaryota; kingdom Viridiplantae; phylum Streptophyta; class Pinopsida; order Cupressales; family Cupressaceae; genus Sequoiadendron; species Sequoiadendron giganteum. The sequence continues at coordinate 474,040,221 of CM021105.1, forward strand.
AATTAACGACCATTTTATCCACCTTTTATTAGTTATGTTGTGATCATTTTTTCTATAGGTTAAACCAGGGTTCTATAGTGCCCTCTCCTAGAAAAGAAATCTACATGCATAAATGACTGGATAAACCGGTAAAGACCAAAACAGTCAAAGTACCAAAAAGCCATCCACCTTGTAGTAAAGAGAAGCAACATAACTACAAAACAACTACTTGTTACCTATGTATGGTTACCTCTACAGGCCAACACAGCCTGAGAGATCTGGATCATCATCATCCTTGGAGACCAACCTGGCTTGATGGGTGATCTGCAAAGAGCTTGAGAAACCAATCTTCACTGTGGTAGGAAGGTGGTAGGCGCTATGAATTTCCAAACACGCTTGCCTTATCTTTAGGTTTTCCAAACACATAGCCATATCTTCATTATTTTGCAACATGGAATACAATACAGCTTGCAACTATTAACTTCTGATGGTAGCTTCCAAGGAAGAGCTGGAAGGGATTTCATCATTTAGATTATCCCCCAATAGATCAAGATCATCACAAGGAAGGATTCGATTGAGAATCCATTCCCTTGTAAGTTACAACTGAATCAGATACTCAGGTCTCCAGTTTATGGATGAAATCCTCAGTAAACAAAGAGCATGTCTAGACAGCCCCTGAGTTGGCAAGCCTCTCTTCACCCAGCACCTCTTTCACAAAATGCAGAGTCAAAATGTGTCCGAAATGCTAAATGTTTTCCTTAAGTGGTGGTTGGAGATTGCTTGCTATAAGGAAAGTGGTGCAACAGGGGCGAGTTGTAATCTGCAGACCTTGCACAAAGAAAAGCTCACAATACAAGACAAAAGCACAAACATTGTGTTGGAAGGGAGCAATAGCAGGAGATATAAATCTTGGTACCCACAAATGAAGGGTGCAACATTTACTCTGGCATAGAAAAAAATGCAGGAACAAATATTTCCACATAAAGGCTTTTCAAACAAAGCCAATTCTCATCTAAGAGATATGATCACTTCTGCTTGCAGGAAGATATAGGTGAAAGTTTGGAACAATTATGTTTTTTCCGTCAATGGATTCCTTCTCCAATTCCACTCATACAGATCATCACAGAGTTTTAGGAGAAGGGAAGTTCATCTACACTGTGTTAGCATGACAATCCATGATCATGTTACTTTCCTGAAAGTATTGACTAAGCACAACCTTGTCAAAATGACTGCACAAAAGCTGACCTTAATCTAAGATGCTGTTCAATCTCCAGTCCTGTACTTTGTTCTTATTCAAACTGTTGATCACTACAAGGGAGTCCCCTTCCACTTCAAAACTTTTAATTCGAGAGGAGACTACTAATTTATCCCTTAAGAACAGACAAAACTTCTGTTTTCATTTTTCAATTTTACACCTAAAAAGAAAGAAGTCCCTTTAACAAATTGGCTGCTAGAAGAATCTAACACCACACCTGCACCAGCTGACCCCAGGTTTCCTCTAGTCACTCCATCAAAATTCATTTTGTAAGAATGCTTTTTGGCAGAATCTGGAAGGATAGTTTTTGTTTTGGGACTTTCTTGATCACTCCATTAATGGTGGAATGTTCTGATTGTTTTATTTGTCCTATGGTTTCATCTTTGGAGACTTCTTGCACCTATTTTGGCATTCTTGGAATGCGAGAAGCTCTCATATTCTTTGTTTTAGGTACAAGGAACAAAGTTGGGTATCCCATTTGTTGTTAGTTTTAGGATCAGAAATTCAATAAGCAGAAATTGCAACACATAAGACAATGAACACAACAAGATACCCTGGGAAAACCCTCCTACTCGAGGTAGAAAAACCCAGCAAATATATCGCTTACATATTGAAGTAATAAGAGCAGAAATCTGCTTACAACTCAGGCACAACACAATGCCGAATTTGATACAATGAATAATAGCACCTCTTCTAGATGCGAAGATACAAAATGAATATGTTATTCCTTGAAATCAAACTTCTGTATCAAGATGATGATCTGCTGCTCAAGTGCGAACTTCTTCTAGGAATGCAAATTGCTTGAATGAACTTGATCATCAAACGAGAGATTATCACCTTGTATTTATACAAAACAAAGTGACTCTTCATGTAGGTCGGCCTCCTTAAGAAATTATATTAATTAAATAAGTTGGCCAAAATAAATAATAAATATTATTTCATTAATGAAGTGAAGCGCCTCTTCACTTAATTCGATCTACAATAAATTAAATAGCCAAAGGCTATTATTTAATTTATTTCCTTTTATTTATAATTGCTGCTGGAAGTAAGAGGCCCGACGCTGTAACATCAACATTTGTCACGGGGATTTTCCTTCTTATTTGCCCCTTCGTTAGAGAGACTATATAATGGGTTCATGACATCAGTGGTATGACTATGACATGATTGCAATACACACATGTTTGGATCAACACTTTTCGTCTGGTCGTCAAATAGAACCACCGATGTCCAAATACAATATCTATTACTTTTTCAACACTATTATAAGTTTTAGTTAGCTGATAGTTGTTGGCTAATCCTACTGTTTAATGGTAGAAAGCGATCTATCTAGGGCTTTGTAAATTGTAAATTATTTAACTACACCCTAAGAATGTAGAGAAGTCTTAATTTGGTCAAATGTATAGTCTATTAATTGCTATTCTCTCATCTACATATTTATCAAGAATTTGTTGGTGAAGCCTTTGATCCTTTAAGATGGAATATAGCAGGTTGGTTAGACATGATAGTGTGAATATATCCTATATAAGTGTTGTCAACATAGATCATATTGTGGATCAATGTTTGTTTTTGTAGTTAGCAAGTATGATGTATAGTTCATTTGTGGCCAGTTTTCTTTCTCTGAATTATTTTTTAACCTTCAATTTTCTTTGACTGGATATTACAGGACAGCCGAGAGATTAATTTGTCACTTCTTGGATCTACAATTTGGTCTAAACCGCTTATTAATCAATATAAAGAGGTATCTTTCTCCAATTGATTATTTCCATAGTATTTTGGATGTGAATGATTATTTTATTGCATTTTTTTCGACATGTTAATCAATTTTGCTTTATAAGTTATTTGTATCGGTATATTTTGCAAATCATCAAGTTTAGATTTTTTGGTGATTCATCTTGAAGTTTTAGTTGCCGTTTTTATGTGGATTTTTTAATTTATCTCACATGGTATTTAATAATGTATATTATAAATAAGTATTTTTAATGGCTATCTCATTTGTGTTTAAGTGTGCACTAACCTTTCAAGATCTTTTAGGGTTATAGATGACAAATTTTATCTTCCTCAAGAGATACTACGCCTCTTTGTTAGATCTGGCACTTTCTTCTCTCCAAGTTAGAATGCACAAAGATCATTTCCTCTGCTTTCTTGCTGCCAACCTTTTTGTATTTAACTGAGTGGATTAAGTAGTATGTACACCAATTCCACTCAGCTGTATAGGAACTCACATGTAGAGGCAAACTTTATAGAGAATTTCTTTTCTGAATTATCGTAAAAATTTAATCGAAGAATTTAAAATTCTGATTTATGGAAGTTAAGAAAACTAAATTAGGAGAGTTACAAAACACATCTTTGATAAAACTTCAGTGAAAACAGGCAGTAGGTACTTGGGAATTGGGATCATTGTTATGGAAGTACCAACACGCACAATGAGCCTTTCAGTAGTTTCCATGTAGATTTCTAAATTATCCTGTTTGGCATTTTGAGACTGTAAACATCCCAATTTTATTATGGGAACTTTTTGTAAACCTCCTGAAACTTCACTGTCCTTGTAATGTGCCTCTATTGCTTTGAATATAAATCACATGGAAAGAGATGCAGCTGGGTGGCCATTTTGTGCCCCCTTGTTGTGAATGTTTGCCATTTATTTTTAATTTTTTCAAAATGGATCTTATTCTTTGTTTCTTTCTTTTATGTCACTCATTTTCAAGCATGAAGTCAACACCATCATAAATTTTGGCCGAGCAGGTATTGTACTTATTTTAATCCTGATCATATTAATGAGGGGCTCAAAAAACTGAGCTAATATTGGACATTGGCTCATCACTCATTTTTTATAAGTAGATTATTCCTTTTTCGGGTTCTCATTGAGTTTGATTATATTGGCACAATCTTAAGGTTTTTTTCAACTTCACAAGCTATCTCAATACAATTTTGTGGGAGATAAATCGAATCTTAACAATCTACTAAAGTATTAAATTAAAATAATATACAAGTCAACCATGTAAGTTAAAACTACCAAATATAAAATATAAATATCGTTTTTCACTTAACTGCATCAGCTTCAGCTCTAGCTGAATGGGCAATTATTACTCATGGTTGCATGATTTGGAATTTCGCATCTGTTTGTTTGGAAAATCAATGCATTTTGGGATGGATGGGGGCCTGGGGCATTGTTCATAGATCTAGATGGTTTCCATTTATGACAAACTAGTTTGGTGTATTTATGAACTCTTTTGTATGTTCTTTTCCATAGCTTATATGTCCTTCATGCCTTTTAGCTCACCATTATTTTAACTTTATTTTCTAGTCAATTCGGAAGCGTCTTAGGGCCATCAATGATGCTCGGGTGCAAAAGCGCAAGGTAGATTTTGAAGCATTGCTGTGATGTTAATGTTATATTTCCATCAAACATCTTAAAACTGTTTTTCTTGCTTGGTTCTGAATGAGTTTCCATAGATTTAAATAGTGGGTATTCCCTTGTTAGATTGCATATTTGTCCAACATCAATCATTTGTTTTTTGGTGTAAAACAGGCTGGACAAGTTTATGGCGTGCCCTTGTCTGGACCATTGTTAACAAAATCTGGTTTGTTTCCAGACCTGCGAACTTGTGGGGAAGACTTTAAAAGGAAGTGGATTGAGGTTTGCCTCTGTTCTATATCCTTTTTACTCTACTATGTAGGAGATAAGAAATTATTGAACATTGAGCTTTTTACATGTTCGCCAATGTTGAGTACTTGTGTCTCCTAGCCTTTTTTTTTTTGTTTTATGTTGAGTACATCATATCCAAATAAAAGATTGCCACTTTGGCCAATAGGCTTTGAAGTGAATGTGTTTTTCTTTAAATTGGCAATAAAAGTCTATTGGGCAAAGTGGCAGCCTTTTATTTGGACAGCTTCTATTCATAATATGGTGCCTGATCTTTAACTGATTCCTCTGTTCAATTGGTCTGACAGTTAATGAAAATGATTTTAATTACTAATAATACTTGAATAAGGTTGTCAAGTTTTGCATCTTCATTGCATCTAAATTTGTTTTGTTGTAGAACCTTTTCATTTGAAATAGATACATTACTGACTGAATAGTGATGTTAAAGCATCATCCAGCTTTGCAGCCTAGGGTCTCCAAGGGCATACTTGGTTGTTTGATTAAAATTTCAGTATGCTTTGTAAAGAAGGATCATAGGAAGTCCATTCCTGAAAGCATGGTCTGTCACTGTCAAATTTAGGAATATTCACATTAGCAAATTTAATGGCCAGAATATCCTCCATGCACCTTACTTATCAGTCAAGACATCAGCTTGCACATATTCATTAGATTGGGTATTTTCAGCCATAATATCTATAAATAGCTTGAAGTCATTGACACAAATTTTTTTTTGATACGTAAGGGCAGCATCTGCTGCATACTATATATATTAATCAAAAAAGGTGGTTACAAAATCATGGTCTCCATGGCTCCTTCACTATTACAGTAGGCTCATGAGACAAAATAAACATAGATACAGATCACATGTGATTTACAACTTTTTAAATACCTACCATATACTAACATATATTCATTATAGCATATGGCTAAAAATTCCACTTCAGAACCCCACCGTTGGCATATTGACGAATTCCCTGATCCATTCAAAGTCCTCTATCGGCTCCAAATTGTTTACTTTTTTCAGATATTGGCTCCCTTTCTCAGCAAGAGCCTGATGTTGCATCAATGTCTTGGTTCGGAAATTTCCGAGAAAAGGCAGCCATTCGACCATGCCACCATCCTCCCAACACCCAAGCAACATCCTTTGGGCGTGGGAGCCCCACACCATACCTTGCAGTTCGCAGCACCTCCTCCAGGACGCCCAGGTTATGCTTCTTAAAAATCGCATATGCCACTTCTCTAACCATCCCCTTCAATTCGCCAAGGTTGAGCAAAGAGGCAACGAAGCAGGAGGTGATGTCAGAATTAACTCTATAACGTCCATCATCCGCCAAGAAATCTGCCCCCAAAATTAGCTTGACGGCCTTTAGAGATCTGTTGCTGTACGCTTTCATGTTTACCTTCAGGTGTTGGTCTGTAATTTCCCCAAGAAATGCCATTTGCCTCCATGAGCTCGTTAACCTGACTGGGGTGTCCATGGTTGCAGAACACCATAAACAACAACTAACAATACCTATGGTCGCTCTCTGCTTGGGCTGGGCAGATATAGCCTGCGACCGTGCCATCCCACACATCGTGCGGGGAGATCTTTTCCAAATCTTTTGTTCTCTCGACCCTGTTTCTTCTCACGTGCCATCATCATTAAATTTATTTGCCAAAGCCGTGCCAGCTCCTAAACACTATACTTTGCTGCCGTTTGTCATGCATGGTATACTTTGTATCCATATGTCGTTCATCCACACTGTGGGAGTGGTCGTATCCTTGCGTGTGCCCACCTTGTGCCTTAAGTAAACATGACATCATCATTGATTGCCTTGTTCTCTAGGGAGTCGGCCTCTTTATTGCCCTCTTGGAAAATATGGGCAAACTTATAATCCTCTAGCCTGTCTAGAAGATCTAGGCATTCTGATAGCATTTTATTTAACTTCCAGTTAACTGTTTTACGCTTGGCCAAAGTGCTTATAATTATTTGGGAATCGCCCTCAATGGCCAGTTTTTTAATGTTATCTTTGATGACTGTTTCTAGGACATGTTGAAGCATGCATTTCTGCCAAATTATTTGTTCCGTCCGGGAGGTGAACTTTCAATTCTTCTCTTGTTTCCCCACCGTGATAAAGGTGGATGCAAGTCTCATCTTTGCATGTAAAGAATCTATAAGATACTGTATAATTAATCATTAATTCTTCATTGTTGATTATGGAAACTCGAGTCTTATTTGATTCATTTGATTTAATCACAATGCATGCACTTTAAATGTTTGAATGCTTTGGTGCCTTTCATATTGATAACCAATTTGAGATAATGTAACTAGGCTTCATCTTGTGCCTTTGCCAAGCTTCATCACTTGTGTCCATGTATCTTGTTCATTTCCCCCATGCGAGTTTCCCATTATCGATTCTTTGTTGAGCTTCAAGCATGCAGTCATGGCAGCCTGGTTCAAAATGTCTAAGCCCTTCGCTGTTGGTCCCACACTTTCTTTCTATTTGTGTGGTGACTTGCAATAGGCAGTCTTATGTAATTTAAGTAGAATCTTTATGTTTGTGCATTGACTACAAACCAGCTATAGGAACATTGACCACGGGCTTGTTCAGTAATAAATATAATGTTGCCACCTAATGGTTTAAGATGGTCCATGTCAGCAATAATGAATTGTCCCAGCATTGTGATGTGGCAAGGTCAATCTGACATGTATCAATAAGACTGAAGCATTTTAATGTTTTGTCCTTTTTAAAATTGTGTGGTGGGGTCGTGCTTTGATTGTTGGTATTAGATTCTTTGTGGCATCATTTTATAGGCCATGGGAGGGGGATGGAGGTGTGGATATGTTGCATCAGAGGGGGTGGACACATGGATATGTTGCATGGATTCTGTGAGCATGTGGTGAGTCCTCATTGTTATGTGATGGGATTTGAAATGGATTATATAGTATAGCTTGGTGCCACGTGTTCATTTCTCATTGCATTGCTGTGAAATGGTGAATGGTTGGTGCACATCTTTGGTCATGGTGTTTGACCCTCGGCCATTGATCTTGAGAAGATTGGTGTTGACTATTAGATTTGCACTCTTTAATGGATTCAGTTGTGAGATATAATCAAGGTGGCTGCTTTCAATGCACATTTGGCTTGATATGTCACAGCCTCATTAGGAGAATACGTTGATGACTCATGTGGATCTGTACTGTATGACTATGGACTAATGGAGATTTGCTGTGTGGTCCTAGATGGTAGGGGTGGTGGGGTTATTTGGGGCCATTCTTTTAATATAAGTGTGCTTACAAGCTTTTATTTGAGGGCACACATTTTGCATGGGCCACATAAGTAATATTGTGGGCCATAGTGTCAAGGTCTATATTAGGTAACTAGTCCATAAGCAAATTGATGCGGCCATGTTTTGTCAGAGAAGGGTGCTGGGTCCCCTTTATATTCAGCAAAGGCCCACAAATCTTTAATGTCTTCACTAAGGTTGAATGTGGGTGATGTGTTTGTTTTTCATTGCTTTGTGGATAAACAATGAAAGGTAAGGGGCCCTCACATATGCTTTCCTTGTTTTGCCCCTGGCCACAGATTTTGCAGCAATCAATGCAAGCTGTTGATTATTATCGGGACTTAATGAGCCAAGGTATTGATTTGAAAGAAAGGGGTTGGACATGTGGCAGTGTAAGACAATTCTAGTGGCCAGGAATGTATGTAGGACTTTGAAGGGGTCCACCCATGGAGCAATGAATGATGAATCACTACGTGGTCTGAAGTGGCATACCTTGTGGAGGGCTTAACTACATGTATCAAGGCTGCTTAGCAATGTTCATACTAATGTTGTGTGTTTATTGTTGCTCCTTGGCTAAATGACTAAAAAAATCGCAAGTAACTTTGCTCCTAGTGTTTAACCCTTGACTGTGGATAGTTTGTTGAACAATGCAAGCTGTTGATCTAGTTCCAGAGTTCAAGGGCATTGATCCAATTTAAGCACGTGTTAAGTTTTAAGTGAAAAGATTAAAATTTGCTGCAAGTGGAGTTGGGTGGGTGAAGGTATTGATTTCCAGATTGATAAAGATCCTTGTGGTGTTGCTAATGACTTGGGAACAACATGATGGGCTTAATTATTGCAAACAATAAATGTGCAAATTTGAAGTAAAGTTCCCTTGCCTAGAGAGATTTGATTTGACTATGTGCAGCATTACTTAGGGAATTCATTATTTCAATAGTGAGGTGGTTGGAACAATTGAAATAAGAAAATATCTTGCAGTACAAAGTGTTAACAGTATGGAGGATCTAGGGCATGATGGCTAGTCATTTATACATGTTTCACTTAGGAGAAAAAAATCTCTTGGCCCTTTTTGTACAAACCTGCTTGTAATGTATTTTAGGTTGATCAAATGATGTATGTCAAAGCTTGAGAGAGTTGAGGGTTTGATTTGTGCGAATTCTGGAGGTGTTGTTTGGTGAATTTCGCTCCATGATCTCAATGTCTCCATAATCGATTAGGAGATTTAGGGGATAATGTATGTCTGTGGGGCAACATTTTCTAGCGTCTTGTTATTGATTATTTGACTCTTGCAACAGCTGTAATACCAAATTCTTTGGGTAGTGCTTTTCATAATAGTATATGGGATTTCTTTGAGTAGCTATGGATGATTAAGTATGTCTGGTTATGTGAAGTTTCTTGAGTCTTTGAATTGAATGCTAGCAATATTGCAGCTTGACTGATGGGATCTTATATGCATTTCTAGTTCTCTATTTCAGATCCACTTGAATCGTCTTTCCCTCTTTTAAGTTCTTGACTTTACTTTCCAACAAAATAGGCACTGGTCACAAATGGCTGAATGATCACGTTTTCTTAGAAATACTCTTCTTCTGCCCTCTCTGTAGAATTAGTGTAGGATAGGTTCTGCTAGCTTGCTTAACTTAGTATTTGAACTTGTGGCAAATCTTGTGGGAGCTCATGTCTGATATACTTTCAGAGAGTATGTATGTTGGATTTCTAGGCTGCACAGAAGTAAGAAAAAAATAAGGGGATTAATTTTAGGGAATATCAATTTGTTTTGTATCTTCAGCTGCATGCGGAACCTAATCTTCTATAAAAGAGATCTTTAGATCTACAAGACTAATAAGCTAGTGTGTATTTAGTAACAACTAACAAATAATCGAGATATCCTTACACAAAGGGCGTGGCTAAGTTTTGTGATCAATGTGTTCATTTCTCTTTAATTGTCTTGCCAAGATCTCTAGGAATACCCTCATTGGTACTACAGAGCCAAAAAATTGGTCCACAGTTGTTAGCAGTTTGATTATAAGTTGCCCATTTGATTTGAATTGACCAATGTGCTTCGGGTTTAGATTACGAGTGCATTCTCTAGGGTTGCAGGAAACAGTTTGGAGAACCAAAGAGAGGTTCACACATTAAATTAGTAAAAACTGGAACATGCTTGTCTCCAATCATTTCCTTTGCAAGTATGTTGTTAGCATCATCATCTATTATATCTAGGTCCTATTATGCACTGTACATCATGAATTGCATCATTGAAAAGGTCCATCAAATACGCACGATCCTTGAATTTGTTAGGGGAATGTCATGATGTTTTTAGAGCATCATTCCCTTGAACTACCTATTAACATCTTCTGTGGGTTCAGTGGTTGATATTTGGCATTCATTTGACATGATGAATAATTCCACTGTCTATGTCTAGCATCACAATGTAATGCAGTCATGAGTCCACTGAACCCAGTGAAGGGTTGCAGATCCGAGCAGCTCCAAATACTTTGAACTTGTAACAGCAACCGATTAAGGCAGTATCTATCATTTGATTATATTAATTTCCAACAAAAGCAACCTTGTACAGGCCTGCAATTGTTACATATTCTGAAAAACAACACCTACAATCAAATTTGATTTGCTAGGCATGTCGCATGACACAACAGCTTTTCATCATGTTCAGAGAAAAAATTATAATATTAATTTCTGTTGTAAGCGTACAGTCCAGGTTGAATGACATTATTCAGATTCTTCACTTGGGATTTAATTCAGTGTTCCACGGGGATGTGTCCCCTCCCAAAAACCCCATGTTTCCTAGACGTCCCTGTCTTGGAGACTTGGGGACTTGGGGGGATGTCCTCCATCAGTCCATCACCAGCGCCACCGTTGCACCACCATCACTGCCGTATCCAAGATGCCGCTAGGACTTCAAGGACGCCAAGGTGTCCTCAAGACGTCTATTGGGAATCCTAGTTGTCTCCGGTCCGTCTCGAAGATGCCCAGGTGTCTCCTATGACCAAATGACCAAAAAACAAATCTTTTTTAAAAAAATCAATTTTTTTTGTGCCCAAGGCCAAACCCTAATGGCCTATGGGCCCCACCCAAACCCCACAAACTCTATAAAACTGCATCCTATCCTCATTTCAATTCACAAAAAACAAATCAACAAGAAGCTAATAGTGTGAGTGTGAGAGTGAAAGCTGCAAGTGTAAGGTGAAAGAGTGATAATGAAAAGCAAGAGGGTTGAGGAGGACCAAGATGAAGAGCAAGAAGAGGAGTGATGCCAAGTTAAGGTTCACTTCAAAATTCAAATGCTCAAAACTAGTTTGCCAAGTGTCATTTGTAATTCTTATACTTATACATCTTTTTATAACTATTTTTTCAAGTACTATATGTATTTCAGTGCTGCTACCCCGCCGCCACCCCGCCACTGTCCCCCTGCCGTCCCCAAACTTAGGCCCTTGGCTCCCCGTACCCAAAACCCGTTTCCACGTCCCCCTGTCAGGAAACTCCTTGGAACTATGGAATTTATCCTAAATTCTCCTTTTTGTCCACTATATTCCTCAGTTATGAGGTCACTCTCCCAATTTGCTGTTTCTGGTGAGAAAATGAATTATGTGCCATCAACTGGAGTTGAAAACTGATCCAGCAAGAATAATATACAATAATATTCAGCATTTGGATGCCCAGATGAACTAATTCCTGCCACAGCAAGACCCCACAAACCCACTCTAATATTGATTTCTCAGTAAATAGCTCAGCAAAGGGTGTAACTGCAGGTATGGAGTGGGTCCCAGCTCATAGGACAGCACTCCCAAGCAGGTAAACACCCAGCAGAGGAAAGGTGCTTAGAAAGAGCTAAGTGAGGTGGATGCCACCTGAACGCCATGTCTTACAGCAAAGAAGATCGCTGGGATTCCTGTGGGTCCCAGCAACATTGATGCCTCAATCATATTTCTGGATTTCTTCCTCCTATGTGGGTTCCAGCAGTGTGGGAAATGAAATGCCAAAACTTAATTTGAATATTCATTGGGGCGGGCCCAGGAATGTGGTTACCAGCAAGGATTTTCTTTTATTTTATGTTTTTGTTCTTCCAATATACTTAATCCTTTGTGTCCAGCTGCACTGTGGACCCGACACGATCAGCAGACCTAACTAAACACAAAAAATAACCAGAAGCACACAGGAAAGAACATACAACATAAAAAGAAGTCAGGATAAAGCCAACGTTTGAGCCAAACAATATTTTGGGAGCACGGGATCACACAAACCCCAGATGCTCCTGCATCACAATGTCTCAGTTCAATGCAAGCATTTTCATCAACTGATACAGAAATCCTTGTTTTTAAAATATTTTTTGGGACATTTCTGTTTGCTGTGGCATGGATTTTGTAAGTTTATACCAACATAAGAGTTTCCTTTGAGTAGGGCAACCTGCAGATGTTGAATACTAAATGTCATTTGCAAAGCAAATTTTGGTGATTGATGGCCAAAAGTAAAGTCTCAAATTTGGTACACATATGGAAAGCATCTGATGAAGTATTGAATTTTAGGGATCAATCTTTACCAATGACAAAGTTGGTTGGTGACTCAGTGCTAGAGATGACCCTTTTTGAAATTGAGCGGAAGAATTAGTTTTGTTATCATATAAGTTTGATTGGATGTCATATGGTTTGATTGGTTTTTTTCCAAACTACACCGGCTTCACACCCCATGCTTGCTTCTGACTGAGATTTTTACTGGTGACAAGTAATACACATAAAACCCTTTGTTTCAGTGAACCCACTTGCATTCTTGGTTTTATTTTGCTGCATTCAAGAAAAAACCTTAGTAGACATTTTCGTTAAGCACATAAATTTAAGTTATAGTAGTCCAATGATAAAATTTTGTTCAAAGACTTGGGAATCATTTGAGAGTTATAAGTCCTTAAATCTTTGGATACTAAATATTGTTTAGTTACTGGTTTGTTCATTCTCGACAGGGCCTTTCACAACCACATAAGAGATTGCGTTCTTTAGCTGATCATGTACCTCATGGGTATAGGAAGAAGGCTCTTTTTGAAGCACTTATTAAGCACAAGGTCCCATTGTTACGAGCAACATGGTTCATCAAAATTACATATCTTAATCAGGTTGGTGCAGTTATATTTAAATTTTAAGTAGATAGTTTTTATTTAAAATTATAATCTCAGCTATTTGTTTCCATTCTGTGCTATAAGGTGTGATGTCTTATTGGGTATAACCTTTTACTGTTTAGCAGGTTCGACCGTCTGAAAAGTCACTGGGAAAACGGGTGGAACTTTGGACAAAGGATTTCATAGATTATCTCGATTCCCTCTTAGATGAATCCTGTCAAAATGTTGCTGTTTCAGGAACGTATAGTAGAGATCAGTCTCCACAGTTGCTTGTGGCCTCTGGTCAGCATCAAGCGTGTGACCCTTCCCGAGCAACAAATGATGCTGAGGAGCCCACTTTGCACGTTAAATGGTGCTATATGGTGCAGATTCTCCACTGGCATCTTGTGGAAGGGCTGCTTCATCGTCCCAGGATTATTGAATGGGTTCTTCGTCACTTACAGGTACAGGTTGTTTTTCTTTTCCTGTATGATGTCAACATATTCTTGTATTATCTATCTTTTATAATCTTGTAAGTATCCTGCAGTTAGTGATTCAAGGACTGCTATTTTGTTTGGAACTGGGGTAATTTCCTTAAATTCATTTTGCAGGAAAAGGAGTCACTTGAAGTATTGGAGTTGCTTCTTCCCATTGTATTTGAACTTATCGATAGCATTGAACTTTCACAAACTTATTTACGTATGTTTGTAGATATAGCTGTTCATTGGTTAAGAAGATTGTGCCCAAGTGGCATGCTCCCAGATTCCAAGGATCATCCCCGCGAAGCATACAACGCAATTTTTTTAACAGAATTGCTTCGGTATTTGATAATAGCTACACCAGACACCTTTGTTGCTCTTGACTGCTTCCCTCTACCACCTGTTGTCTGTCCACCTGAAGCAAAAAGAAACAGTTCATTTATACCAACTATGGCTGTGGAAAAGGCTTCCTTTGATGGCACTGTTCGAGGAGAAATGGATAAGAATAGGGATACTAAGAAACTGATTACTGAAAGAGAGTTGTCTATTGTAGATTTGGTCTCTTCCATTCAGAAAAGAGCGGCTAATCTTTCCAAATCTGTCAACCCTGAAATTCTTCATAATAATGAGGGAAAGGCTGTACATACTCTTGACAAAGCTCTGATATCAGGAGATGTGAGAAGTGCTTATCATTGTATATTTGACGAGTCTTTCAGTGCAAAAACTGTGCCAGATGAATGGCTGTCAAGAATTAGTCCATGCATAAGATCAAGCTTGAATTTTATTGAGGCACTCCAAGCTTCAGAAGTTTATGCCATTTTCTTTCTTTTTGAGTGGGCAACATGTGCTTTCAGACACTTCCGAGGTCCTCCATATGTAGATAGAAAAACCACAGGCAAAAGAGATTTTTCTCGTATTTATATGGCAGTCTCAGTGATTAATATGAAGTTGGAAGCATTACAGAAATCAGTTTCTAACAGTGGTGTTGGTTCTAGTGATGCATCTGTTTTGGGTATTCCAAATATGTCAGTTGATGATGGATTTTTAAGCAGGAAGAGGAGGGGAAAGGTTGATATGCTTAAGATTATATCAGAAAATTTGCAAAATAAATTTTATTCTCAAAGTACTGCTCCCTCTTATTTGTTTCTGACTTATCGCTGTCTGCATGATGCTGTTGTTGCTTGGTTAGATCAACATGCATTTCAGAAGGGTGAAGCTTTTAAGCTTATTCAATTTCTTCTCCTGGAACTCATACAGCTTGGTGTTTTTCAACCCCATGCTTATGTAAGGCAGCTGATAATCAGTGGAATAATGGACAAAATAGAGACTAGTGCTGATGTTGAGAGGGCAAGTTGGCACAGGCGCATCCTGGAGCACCTTCCAGCATCTTCAATCTTTCATGCTTTTGAGGATATCACAAATGAGTCAGATCCTATGCTATCTAATGTGATCAGAGTTTACTCCAACGAACGACATTTTGCTCTCCATGGATTTCTAGACAAGATTGGGCATCATACAAAGGAAGGAGAAAACCTGGTAAGTTGTAGACAAAATATATTAGCAAACAGTATAGCCAGTACCTTGGTTGGGGATTCTTCCAACACCTTTGAGAAGAAGAGGAAGTTAGAATCAGTTAATGGGGCAGATCTCAGAGGTGATATGAGTGAGAAGGGAAAACTACAACAAATTGATCGACTTAAGCATGCAATCTCTGTGATTTTGCATTTTCCTGATTCTGTCATGGTTTTGAGTGGAAAATCTTCATCTACGAAGTCAAGTTTAGTCCAAGGGAAGCTTAAAAGACCATTGGGACCACAAAGTAGTAGAATAGGAAAAGGAGAAGGAACTCCTGGCTGTGATGAATGTGGGCGAAGCAAAAGACCAAAGATAAGTGAAGAAAAAGGTTTGCTGATGAAGGCACTTGCATTTAATTCAACAGATGATGAAACTTGGTGGATTAGAAAGGAACCTAAAATATCAGATGCAATCAAAATTGAACAGCCGATGAAACCAACAAAACAAGTGTCAAGAGGGAGACAAAAGACTGTCCGCAAAACACAAAGTTTGGCTCAGCTTGCTTCTGCTAGAATTGAGGGTAGCCAAGGTGCCTCTTCCAGTCATGTATGTGATAGTAAAGTAAATTGTCCACATCATAAACCAAGTCTAGAACGAGAAAATTCTTCACGAATAAAAGATGGGAACAAATTGCAACATGCAGGTGATCTCCACGCGATAGGTAGAGCAATGAAAAGGTTACGACCCACTGAAAAATGGTCAGTTGCAGGCTGGCTAAATGCTGTTGTGAAGCAACTTTTTGAAGGAAGAGAGAAAGTTGCTGTTAAGCCTAGTCAGTCTTCAGGTCAGGTCCGACCCTCTGGCACTGCTTCTACTCCATCTGATGAGAGATCTGCTGTACGGTGGCAACTAACTGAAGATGAGATAGCTGTCATTTTATATATACTAGACATTTCAATGGATTTGCGGTCTGTAGTGAAATTTTTACTATGGGTTCTATTAAAGGTTCCCATTTCTGTCACGAATGTCTCTGCTCACAGTGGGCGGAGTATACCTGTGATTACTTGGAACAGAGAAGGGGATGCATGTGATGCAGGAGAGTGTTTTATCTTGTCATGTCTTCAGAGGTATGAAGGCTGAGATATTATTTTTTTCAATATACAGTTCTGTGCTTAGGTTATAATTTGAAGTTTGTCTGTACACTTCATATAGCTGAGGTAGCACTCATATTTTTGATTTTGAATAACCTCATACTTAGAGAAAATAGAGTCTATGAGCATACATGCTAGAACTTTAATCTCTTTGAGGACCTTTTTATAGCCCCATAAAATAACAGACATTGTTTGTGATGGTATAAAAGTGAATACTAACCCCACAAAGTCGTGCAATCTCTGAAAAATAGGGGAGGTTTCCTGGGTTGAATATGTATTTAAATATTTCATTGTGGTGTTCATCCTTGTTGGAATACTCTCTAGCTGACGGGCCTTTCTCATGTTCAAAGAACTTCAAACCCATTAAGAACTTTTTATTTTTTGATGGACTTGATATACAGATGCTGTGCAGTTTGGTTATGTGGTAAAAAAATGTGAACAACACACCTGTTTAACATTATTTTATACTCCTATTTGTTTACTGAAATTGCTCATTTATTTTGAAGTATGCATGCCTGCACGTTCACCAGATCATTGCCAAATGTATGAACGGTTATGTTTCTCCTTTGTCCCATGGGAATTTCTCCCCATTCATTGGACAGGTGTCTGGTGCATTACTCACCTTAATTGGTCGAATACAAATTACTCCTTTCAAGTAATCTCTCAGACTTTGGCTTGTATTTATCACTCACAGATTTTGATGGTCAATAAAAGCCTTAATTATACCAAAGCACGTATTTCTCGTCTCTGGAAATGTTCATTAAGGTAAAGGCATGCATTACCCTTCTTTAAATGATTATAATCAATATCCTCCATTTTATCCCAGTCTTGCCAATTTGTAAGTCAGGAACTAACCTGGCTGGGTCTTCCTATGGTACTATATCTCTACTGACTCTTTTTAAACTTGGATGTGTACAATTTTCTATTACAATACAATATGCATTATGCAGTGGGTGAAAGATGTCTGACTTATATTTTACAATTTTAAAATGTATTATGGAATGATTTGAGTGTGTCTCATGCAGATAGGAATATCTAGTGATGATGTACCCTAAAAAAGGGTATTTTCTGTCAGTTTGATGAAATTTAATGGTTTTTTTTTTTAAAAAATCTTGGCATGTTATCTTTTATGTTATTTGGTACTTCACACCTTACAGGCCTGCAAATAATTGATATTAGATAAAAACAATCCAACCTATATTGAAGCAGTTTGAACTAGTAGATGTGCTACTATAGATGGTTTAATTAGAGAAGAGCAGCTCTTCTTTCTAGTTGAGATATTCTTGTTTGTAAGTTAGAGCTATGCCCTATGAGTTGTGTTGTGTGTGACCTTATATTCAACAGAAAACATGAAAATAGACACTAGTTCTAGTGTCCACACATTCCCTTGTTTGATTCAGCAATCACAACAGTGGACCTGCCATGCTAAATATTCGCTCTTAAATATCATGTTCCATTTGCATCTTTATCTGAGGAAACATGGCCACATTCCCATATAGGGAGAGTTTAAATTCTGCGAGTATTTGTTTCTTCATATTATGCTTTTATTCTTGACTTTAGATTTAATGTTCTCATTTATTATTTATCATTTGCACTTCTCCCAAGATTGTTTTAGATTCAGTTCATTTAAACTTATTTCACTATCAAATCCCTAATGAAGTTCTGGCTTCAGGTATGAGAATGTTCTTGCAGCTGCAGATCTTCTTCCAGAAGCAATCTCTGTTGGTATGCGCCGGGCTGCAGTTGTTATGGCTGCCATACCAGCTGGAAGGTCTGCCTGCCCAACTCTGTTTTATGTTCGAAATTTATTAAAAAAATATGGTATGCTTCCAACTGTAATGGCTTGGGAGAAAAAATTCAAAGCATCAGCTGACCAAAGACTAGTTGCTGAATTGGAGGCACTGAAAACAAGTGAAAATGAATCAGCTTTTGGATTGGTAGGGGGCTCAAGTGCAGCTAACAGTGAAGATTGTGATGATCACCTGCGGCAAAAGCTGACTGGAAGGTTATCTAGAATAAATCCAACTGTGAAAGAGACAGTACAAAGACGCATCAATGAAGCAATACAGCATGTTTTTATTAAAGAAAGGGAACTTTTAGCTACTACAAAGAATTCTTTGACTGAAAAACGAGATGATGGATATCAGATGGCCCTACATACTCTAGTTGGTCTGGTTGATTACTTTCGTCAAAATGGAGCTGGTACTCCACAAGGTGATCCACCTGTAGTGGTTGCTGTTGTTGCAGCAGTTGTTAGTAATGTAGGGCAAGCCACTATAAACATGCTTGATTCTACTGCAAGTAGTGCATACCCAGGTTCATCTTCTATTCTACATTCATTTTCCATGAAATGTGCTCGTCGAGTTATACAAATTCATATACATTGTCTTAGATTGCTGAAAGAGGCTGTTGGTGAACACCAAAACCGGATCTTGGAGATGACTCTTGCTACAGAAGCTTCGTGTTCAATAGCTACTGCTTTTGCTCCTGGGAAGGCACCTCGTAGTCAATTTCAGCTTTCTCCAGAAACTCCAGATACTAGTTCAACTATGACAAATGAGATGTTGAGCAACTCTACAAAAGGGCTTTTGGGAAGGGCTACCAGAGCTGCAGCAGCTGTGGCTGCATTACTTGCAGGTTCCATTGTTCATGGCATTACAAACCTAGAAAGAATGGTAGCAGTTTTGAGGATAAAGGAAGGCCTGGAAGTTCCACAGTTATTGAGGAATGGTCGGTCCAGTTCTAATGGTGTTTCTCGTGCAGCTGGACCAGGTAATTCTTCCAAGGTTGATTATTATTCAACTGAAGTATACTTGTATTGGTTTAGAGTTCTCATTAGCAACTGCAAAGTGGTTTCTGATGGTCTAGTGGCAGAACTCCTTGGCGAACCAAATGTATTGGCACTTGCTTGTATGCAGCACATGATGCCTCTTAGCAGCATTCTGCCCCCCATCTATTCATTATTTGGCATGGTTGTTTGGAGGCCTCATCTTTCATACATGAATATGGTCAGTCGTGAAGACAGTCAACTTCAGTCATCATTGTTAACAGCTGTGGATGAAGCAATTAGGCATGAACCGATTCAGGATGTGTGTTTGCGAGATACTCATGCTTTTTACCACCACCTTGCAACTGATTCAAGTGATTCAGATGTAGCAGCTGCAATAGAAAGGCAGGGTCTAGATGTGCATTCCAAATTGAGAGTGCTTGCACCCCTTCGTGGGCGATTATTTTTGCATGCTCTTCTTGATCATCAGATGCCATTATCTGTTCTTTTGCAGGATGAGGGAAACTGGATTCCTGGTCATGGAGACCCCAAGGGATCTGCCGCAGATGAACCATCAATAGTAGATCAACTTGTACATGTTTTGGATAGCTTGCATCCAGTAACTTTTCACTGGCAATGGGTCGAGCTTCGGTTACTTCTTAATGAACAAGTGCTCATTGAAAAGATTGGGAGCCAGAATATTTCTGCTGTAGAAGCAATGCGAGCCTTCTCCTCAGGTGTTAGTAGCAATCCACTTTCTGAGTCTGAAAAGACATTTACAGAAATTGTTCTTACAAGATTACTTGTAAGGCCTGATGCTGCTGCATTGTACTCAGAAGCTGTGCATCTTCTTGGAAAATCTCTTGAGGAATACTTAATATTGCATGTCAGATGGGTTCTAGATGCAAATGACGTACTTTTAGGGAAGAGGTCCCTTAGGCAGCTGCTTGAAAGTGTGGCAAACCGAAGTGGTTTATCAATTAAAACTAGGCAAGTGCATGCTTGGAGTTGGCCATCACCACAGTATTATGCAGGAACTGCTGAAGACAAAAAGAAGACAGAAGCAGCATCTCCAGAGGAAGGAGAGGTTGCAGAAGAAGCTTTAGACTCTTCTCAGAGCCAATATTTTTCTATAGAGAAAGGGATTGCTGACTTAGTTTTGCCATGCCTAGCACGGAGTTCCACTGAAACCTGCAATGCCTTTGCCACTGATTTGGTCAAGCAAATGATTCTCCTTGAACAACATATAAACACGCCTACTCGAAATGTTGGGAAGCCAGCATCTGGAGTTGCTGCTGGAGCTGAAGGTAGTGGAATTAAAAGCCATGGCTCACGCAAAGGACTTAGAGGTGGCAGCCCTGGCTTGGGACGAAGATTTACAGGAGTGACTGAGATTTCTCCATCCTCAGTGGCAGCACTGCATGTTTCAATGTGGTTGAGATTACAGTTCCTTTTGCCACTGCTTCCAAACATTTATTCAGACAGGTATTTCTATTGTTTCTGTGTGTTTTTATATGGCTTAGTTTCAATGTATAGGAGTTGCTCGTTAAGTTTTGTTTAACATGTAAAACAATTTTATTTTCATTCCAGTGTAAAATATTAAATCTAGAAATACAAGTGTTTAGCAGTTGAATGACACTATTCCTCAAGTTTGCCTGTGCGTGTCTGTGAGTACATGCAAGCTTAGCATACTGACTGGCCTCGGTTTTATTTTAACCTAGTAAATTATCTTTGCAGGGTGACTTTTGTCTTAGATGCCATGCCTGAGGGGTATCTTTTTGTCAAATTCACCCTGGATTTGCACCTGGCCTCATGTTGGAGT
Source organism: Sequoiadendron giganteum (assembly GCA_007115665.2). NCBI lineage: Eukaryota > Viridiplantae > Streptophyta > Pinopsida > Cupressales > Cupressaceae > Sequoiadendron > Sequoiadendron giganteum. The sequence continues at coordinate 474,061,194 of CM021105.1, forward strand.
ATGCCACACACAGTGAGTTGAGTTTGGTGTTTTAACCAATTTAATACATTATTATACCACCTGGGAATATAAACCTGCAACTTAGTTCATAGGCCCCAGTGCTCTTACCCTTCGGGCTCATCTCATTCAACAAATGCTATGGATTTGATGCAATACCAAGCTTGCTAAAATATTTTGTTGCCTTGGTAGGCAGTTGTGAGCATACATTGAGGGACAATTGAATAAATTATATATATATTTCATTAAATCCATAGAAAAAATGAGCTTAGAGAACTGCAGTAGGTTTCAACTGATGATTGAAAAGATAGTTGGTCTCCTAATTTTAGTTTTAACTACTGATTAGATGAGGGGACTGCAAATATTTTAGAAGAAAAACTATTAATACAATGAATCAAGTAAAAAGAGCACACAATTTGACAGTAAATTTCATTAATAGTAGGCATGAGTTTTTCACAGTCCATGAATTTAGTAATACTGAATGCTTTTAGATTTGACTCTGTATTTTTACATAATGTTTTGGATCACACTCAGTGATCCGTCATCAGGAAGAGTAATATTACACTTTGATTCTGGTTCAACTTATATAGAACAGTCAGAATCCTGACTTATACAAAATATAGAAATCAAACTTGTGTAAGTTAAGATGGCCATGCAAACATTGAACCCTCCATTTAAGTTCATAAAGTCTACATCAGAAATCTGCGAGCAACATCTCTGCTAAGTGAAGTGCCAATTTAGCATATTTGTATAATTCAACGCCTGATACATTTGATTTAAATTGATCAGATGTTAAAGATAGGAAATATCAAATAAATCTGTGCCAGAAAGATCAAAAGCAATATTACAGGCATTTGTCATGTAAAGATGTTTTTTCTATCTGCAATTGTTTGAGATCCCTGTAAAGGTGGCATGTAATGATCTTCAATGTCTATGCATGCTGAAAGGAAGGACTGGTGTTTAGACATGCCTATCATATATTTACCCTAGTAAATTGATGGTAATATATACTTGTGTTAACAGGGATATGCCATCACGCAACATGAGACAGACACTCGCTCCAGTATTGTTGCGCCTTCTAGGATCGAGAGTTGTACAAGAGGCCTTGGACCCCTTCAATATTCATTTGCAGAAATACCTTTTCCCTAAAAAGGAGTTTGAATCCTATGCTGAGATTGCTGCAGCATCAGCAGCAGGCATCTCTGGGGAGAGTCTCTTTGACAGATTTCTCAGCATCCTTCATGCATTATTGAGCAGCACCTGGTCAAGTTGGTTGAAGCTAAAAGGAACTACAAAACCTACTCGAGAAGTCCCAGTGTTTGATCCAGACCTCACAGAGCGCATGCAGGTTTTTTGCTAACTCTTATGCTAATTGTGGAAAACTTTCCTTGAATTGATTTCTAGATTATATTGAAGATGTTATTAATATAATGTGTTTCAGCATTGGATTGGTATATTCTTTAAAATTTCTTGGTGTGATGAATTAATTTCCAATGTTTTTATGGTAATGTTAATGCACATCCCTGTTGCTGTGGGCAGGCTGAGTTGGACCACATGCAGTTATCTTCTGCGGTTCGTGTACGACTACAAGCAACCATGCCTCTACTTCCCCCTTCCCCCAGTCCTACAATTTGTTCCGTTCCTCCTCATCTCTCTGCATCAACTATACCAGGAGCACAGACCAGCGCTGTAAATGCTAGTAGTTTTCCCTCTGGTATTCTAGTTCCTTCCCAAAAAGTTTCTGTTAGAATGGCCAGTGCCATTGGAAAATGTAAGTCCACTTTGTACCAGGATTCAGAGGTAGAAATTGATCCATGGACATTGCTGGAAGATGGGACAGGGTCAGGGATTGCTGGAAGTAATAGTGGGGGTTGTGTGAGTGGAGATCAAGCCAATTTGAAAGCTTGTAACTGGCTTAAAGGGGCTGTAAGGGTAAGAAGAACAGATCTTACATATGTTGGAGCTGTAGATGATGATACTTGATTCATTGTTGGGCCTCAAGGCCCCTCTAGGTTTTAATAATACTTAGTTGTTAGCTCCATTTTGGTATCTTGGATTTTGCTTTTGCTCTTGATTACTTTGCCTTAACAAAATCAATTTACCTGTATCATTTTTGGATGGGTGTACCATTATTCAATTTGCTAATACAACCAAGGTGTTAAATCGGGGAAAGAAACTGGCAAGTGCTGGTTATTTAATCTGTAATTGCTGTTAAGCTGCAGTAGTTGCACCTATCATCTTAATTGCATTTTTTGTAATTCCACTCTTTTGACTTTAATGTTGTTTAAAAACAACATAAAGATACTAGTTACTCAAGGAAGGCAAGTTATTGCTCATATATAATGCTTAGTTTTCTCATTTCAGGGTAAGTTGCCCATGTTTTGGGACTTCTTGGATATGGGCAAGCATTTGATTATATGAAGCATCCACTAGCTCTCATATTAAATTTTTATCATTTGCTCTGAAGGGTTAAACATAAGTGAGATATTTTATAAATGGAGCTTCTCTGTTAATCATTAGCAGTGTACCTTGATTTATGATATCATTATCCAATTTACATTCAGCGTTGTATATCTAATGCTGTGACTACACTTGTGTGGTTTTATATCCAATCTAAATTGCGAGCTTGTTTATAGATCTCTTGCTGTGTAACAACGTTTCTAAGCATCACTGATTCTGATACATGAATCGGTGAATTAATTTTCAAGGACCTTTTTTTTAGGCTGACATTTGTAGTTTTACTCCCTGTTAATAATTGTAGCAACTTGTTAAAGTAGGCAGTTAATAATTATAAAATTACTTCCAATAAAAATTCACTAGCCTTGTTAATGAACTAATTTACATCTCAATTCAACCACTTCTCAGTCACTAGAAAATATAGATATAAAGGATCTATATATGGGGTGCCATATCGGCTACATTAAACCATACGACTATTACAATAACTCATAACAAGGTGTTCAAGTACCACACCCAGCGAAATGTACGCATGCTATAACAAAATTGCATTAGGAACCCATAACAAGGTGTACAAGCACCACACCCAACGAAATGTACGCATGCCAAAAGAAAAGCCCAAAAAATAGATAGATAGCACAACTAAACATAAAGTAGTCAAGAAACAATTTTAGGATCACCATGCCCTACACCACCTCCTAGGTGACCAAGCTGCTAGTGCTCAAATGCTCTGTTATAAACCCTTAAAATCAACACCAAGAACAACTTAACCTTGACTTCAACAAGATGCTCCGTTATCTGACGGGGAATGGAATTTCAAGCCATGCACAATAGAGGCCCTTCGTTCATGCTGTGTCAGAAGACCTTGCTCAAGAAACAAAATGGACCATCCACTAGTAATTTCCACATGGACAAACATTTTCTGGTCTACGTATTCATATCATGCTTGTAACGTAGGATGTCCACATGAACCTAGGTCCTACCACTAATTCATGTTAGGACTCATCCTTTATATCCAGTACTCCACCTCAGCATCATCCATAATTTGTATGTTTTTATTAGTGTTTGGCTCTCTCCGTCTCCGATATGGTTGTTGCATTTCATCCTTTGGTTCCAACACATATGGTACTAGAAGTTCTAATATGTTTTCTCGGTGCTTCACATTCCTTGCAATTTGCTGCAATTTCACTCCGAATTTTGCCATTATTCTGGCCTGAGAACGAAGCAATACAAAATCTGCCAAACCCTTTTTCCCTAACAGGACCCTCACTATCCTCAAATGCACTGAAGGCTTGCAGTTAAAAGTATTTCTTGTCCAGTACTAGACCATGTCTCAACAGGTCTCAAGGCTTGGAACAACTTGCCATCACAGGTCAGACGCTAGCACTAAAACCACAAAACACACTACAACCCTAGGCACTCTTGCTTCATCCATACGAAAAACACTCATCAACAATGCCACTTAACTTGAAATTTAACCCTTTTTTTGTTAAGAATTTCACTTCGAGATTCTCAATCATGCTCATCTGTACTTCTTAAAAGAGATATTGGCTAATAGATCTACAGGCCTGGTTTGTTTCTAAAAGCAATGGGGTATTTTGAAAGAAATTATTTTTTCTTTCCATTAAATAATTTCTTCTAGATTTGGTTTAAGTTGCCAATTTGGACATAAGCCTTTTGTGACAACATAAACGACTACTTGTGAGTCTCCCTCTATTTCAAGTTCTTTATAACCAGCTCTCACAGAAGCCTGTATACCTACGATAAGGGCAGTCCAATTCTGCATGGTTAGAATTTCTACGAGGAAACTGCAAGCTACCAAGAAGAAACTTTCTATTAGAACCTATCCCCACAAAGCTTATAACAGCTATCTCCAGATTACCTTTTGAAACACCATCAAAATTCAGTTCTTTTCTTGTGGTAGGGTTTATCTTTTCTTATGATTCTACTTTGTTTCTATCAACCCTTTAACAGGAAATCACCTCTAAACCATTGTAAATTATTAAATTTTATTTATTTTCTTTTACCCTGATCAACCTCTAACCTTTTACTTGCCTGTAACTTTTCTACCAATTGTCAGTTAAAGCCCACGTAAAAATTGGGAGATAATTCACCAAGTTGGGAGAAAATGTAAAAAAAAATAAAATTCAGGTTCATAGATTGAGGATGAGAAACATCTTTCCAAGCAACTAACGGTCTAGTTTAGTATTACTCTCTTGTTCTGCCATCCTTGAGTGATCCTGATCCTCTTCATATATGAGGATAGATATCTAACATAAATACTCTGATGGAAGTGGATCAAACAATAGAAATGCAGCATAACAAATCATTGCATAATTAATAAAAGAGGCTTTCAAATAAATCTTTCTTTCTGCTCATGAACAAGGGGCAGCTTCAAAACCAGATTTGCTATTGTTCTAAATAGCTGAAGGAATTATGTTTCTCTCTATATACACATACTCCTCACAAACTATTATACGCACTAACCAATACTTATTTTCTTTTTAAGATGGTTGAGGTGGCTGGTTTGAAACGTGAAAGATTGATAATTTTATATAGTTCATCCAGAAAACTATGAGAACATATCTTCTTAATGATGTCTTTAAATATTAAAATAAGCTTTTTAATGTTATGGTTCTATTCATATCGTTTTATGTTCGAGTGTTACAGAGTTTTGTGTTTCTGTTCACATCCTTCGTTTTTTTCGTCTATCAGTTATCGGGGCTTAGAATGATGTAAGGGAATAAAATACCTTTTACATAAATCTATTTAGCATATTAAGAAAATGCAATTAATAAGCAAATAATCAATCTACATTAGTTAGAGTTGGATTTGATTATTACTGTACTAGAGGAGGTGCATTGGTTACGCTGTTTATGTTATTTTATAATTTATGTTTGAGAGGAGATCTATAATTGAATGTATAAGTAGTAATTAATAGTTGTATATATTTGTTGGGAATAGAATTGGTTCATATATTGATGCGTTTTTTTAATATTTTCTAATAATTTACAATATGTTAGAAAATCTAATTATAGAAACTATTTGCATGAAAAGGCCTTTCAAACAAATTGTAAATCATCTACACCAGATTGACAGACAAATTGATCTAAGAGAATGATAAATAATTATGTGTGCAATTACTAAATTGTACAGATAAACTTGTTTAATGATTGTGGCCAAGCAGTTAACCCTAGGGAATTTAACATAGTTGGCATAGGTTCGAGTCACATCTTAACTTGACCTGATGACACCTTATCCCAAGTACAATAATAAAAATAAATAAATAAATAGATGAACTTCTAATCTACATCAAAGCTTGTAGCACTTGTTAACATTACTCCTTCAAGGTATTGGTTGGTACTTTTATATTCCTTGACAAAGCTTATTGTTTTCATCATCTCTTTTTTGTTTCTTTTTATAACGAAATGTATCTTATTTTAATTACATACAAAGAACATGAAGGTCACATCATCTTAGCACTCAACTCATAAGGAAAATCTCTTCTTAGGCAAGGAAGGAACTTAGAGAACCTTAGCACCAATTGACAATCAATCAATATAATGTGTCCTATATTTGATCTTTTTCTGTAGTTGCTTAACAACAAAACCATAGAGACTTCAAATTGCTTTTGTTCTAAGATGTTTCAATCTTTTAGAAAAGAAGGTTTTTGGTGTTTGAGATGAACTGTGCAGTCTTTTATTAGATTCATAGTTACATGGAGAATCATCGCTTGACCCTTGGAACTTGTCTCATTGAATTGGAACCATGTCTGTCTTGGAGAACCAAATGAGGGGATGCCATGAGTACAAAGAGACAAAGCATATTAAAGTTGTTCATTTATATGTCTGTAGTACATTCTGGTGGAGGCATAGGATATCTATGTTTGTTATTGCAGTAGTTGTACTGCTCTGAACTCACCCCTTCCATATCTTCTCTTGACGATGCTTCCATTGATTGAACATTGAAATTGCGGTAGGCTAGAACAAATGGAGTGTGTGACCAATCTATCTTAACAAGCCCTCTTTGAGTTGTCCAATTGTCTCCATTCCATAAGCTTGGAAATACTCCCATGGTTTGTTTATCTGGACATGGCACCCCAGATGCCTTGTGGTTGGTGAAAGTCCAATTCATCATGGTTTGATCCCTTAGAAGAAAGTCGCAATACAATTCATAAAAAATAAGTTATTTTTCATGATAAATCAATCTCTATGAATTGAACTAAGACTGTAATTTAAAATTCATACATAATAAGTAGTCATAGTGCCAATAGAGTCTTCAGGAACCAACTTGATTTGCATGTTAGTGTTCTCGAAAAGATACTTATTTTTGAAGCAAAGCCCGACCTTATTAAACAAATACACCCTACATCAACAAAGGTCAATTTTCTTTTACATAAATAGCTTGATTTTGCCATTACTTTTCAGAATTGTAATGGAGGGTGAGCTGCTCTTTGTGCTCGCCATTAACATCTTTATACATTTGTTGGGAATAGAATTGATTCATCTTTTATATGAAGATATTCTACAAATAGGTAATTAAATTTACAATTGATGTTGGTTTTATTTTTGTGGGAATATAATTGGTTGTGAAATAATAAGTAATTTAGAGTTTGAGTAGAGAAGGAAGTGTTATACATACATGTAGTTGATGTTGAGGAGAAACCAATCTTGCACCTTCCATGTATCACCTTACTTTTGCCATTGCAACTTGTATTGGATTGAGATTCTGGAAACACAGTTTAGAAAATATGTTTTATTTTGCTTAGAGTCCACCTGCATGCCAAAAAGGTTTGAATGAGTTAGTTAAGGGGGAAATATTATGTAAAGACATATTATGTCAATTGTGTAGTGTAAAACTAATATGAAAGTTAATGTGAAAAAGATTGGATTGACAAGTGTATACCTCATTTTTTCATAGTGAGAGTAATTGTAAGCAGTCCTCTTTTTTTTCTTCTTCTTCTGATAATTGTGTATGGATTGTTTTGCACTCTAGAGTATCACTCAAAAGAGAACATTGGTTGAATATGAAGTCCATTTAATGATTTTACTCTTGATATAGCTGTAAGTGTTAGTCCTTGTCTTTCTATTTTACCAATACCAATTATCGCTCTTTGTAGGGTCAGACCTTGGGATTTATGTATAGTAATTTTCCATGCCATTATTAATGGTATTTTCTTATGATTAGCTAGTGATATAGGTATTATAGATCTAGCCTTTAGATCATTCCGGTTTTATGGTGGCCCACTGTAGTTATTGATTCTTTACAACATACATTGGAACATTTGGTGGTTTAGAGCCTAGATTGTAAAGAGTATCAACAACCTCCACAAGGGATCCATTTACAAGTCCTGCTTGAGTCCATAAGTTTGTTGTTAGCATGATTTATTGGCCTTCGCATAATAGGAGTTGTTTTTCAAGCTGGTCATCTTGAGCATCAACGTTTGATTTGTTTTTTGTGTTTATCACAATACTTGTTGCAACTAGAAGGTTTAGTTTTTTAGCATTCTTTTGTTGTGCAGTCTCACTAAGTCATTTGTTGCAAAAAGGTGAATTGAGATGTCAAATTCTTGTTTTTTAGTAGTTGTAAGTAGTTTGTTTGTGTGGGTCATTAACATCTCCCAATCTTGGTGTGTTGGTTCTGCATTATGTAAGTTTTTTAATGTTTCACGAAAGTTTGTTTGAGTTGGATTGTCACCTTGTTGACAAAACATTGTTTATAATGTAACAATCATAGTAAATTGTTCCAATAGTAGTTTGGCATTGGAGTGTCATGCATAGATGGGTTTGTCCATGATAGGTGGTAGTTGTGCTAGGTCACCTATTAGAATTATAGATACACCACTGAAGCAGAGATGTGTTCGAGGAAATGCTTCACGTAGTCTACTATCTATCTTTAATAATAGCTTTGGACCTATGAAACTCATTTCATCTATGAGGATGCACCTTATGTGTTTCACCACTTCTTGAAATTTTGTTAGTGTTTGTTCCTTGCAATGGTTTCATTTCTTTTATTGGAATCCTAAGCGTTGAATACATAGTTGATGCACGCATGTTAAATGCAACAATTCCTGTGGGAGCTAAAGCAAACAGTTGGCTCTTTTGTTGTGGTAGCTTACTTTGAAGTACATTTCTTATGCAAGAAATAAGGTATGATTTTCTAGTTCTTGCAGTTCCTTGAATGATCATATGCAAGGGTTTGTTGAAGGAAAGATCTTTGTAGTGGTTTGTAATTATTGTTAGTGCTACTTTTTGTTTTGGTGATGAATAGGAGTGAATTCGCACCCCTTGTGTAAATTCCCCTTTTGCATACCCTCACCTTAGAAAATCAAATCCGAAGGCGAAATTCCACATCACCCACTTGCCTTCCATCCACTTGGCATTTGTCCTGTGTGTCGGTGGGGGAATATTTGTCAGGACACGAGTGCGACTCGTTGCCATCCCTAATAAATTCTTGCCTTTGGTGTTCACAGAGACGTTACGCTCTCTATTATGCTCTCCATTGGGCATGAAGTGTAATGCCTCTGTGTTGACCAACCGACTCGAAAATGACTCTTTCCCTCCCATCTTGATCTTCAAATGTATCCATTTCACATTCATTTAGTCTTCTATGATCTTCACAATCTCATTCAACTTCACTTAATCTCTTTAGCATTTTCACAACTCCATTGATCATTGTAGCAACTTGTTACTCCATCAACCTCATCTTTGTATGTGTTGTTCTACAATAGAAGCTGCGAGTTTAGAGTCTTGCAAGATCTCCCTTCGTCATTGCTACGATCGTGTCGACTTTGCCAAGCTTGTTGTCTTGCATTCTCCCTTCATTGACCTTGAGTGCCTTTGGGTGGAGGTGGTATTGCTTCACTTTCCTTTGCTTATTGTGGTTTGGTACAGTAGCATTGTATCTTTTGTAGTGTTCAATATTCTCTTTTCTATTTCCTTTATCATACTTTCTACTTCGTGGCTTTCCTGTCTGTCTGTGGAGGTTGAAACACCAAAACAGGGGTTTGACCTATACAACCCAACATTTTTCCCTCTCTCGGCTATGTGTAGGTGAACGTGTGTGTGGAGCTCATTGGTGAATTGGAGCTTCTGTGAGTTGATATTCATCACCCTTATCTTCATCTACCTTCTTTATCATTTACTTAGCTATTTATTGTACTTTATTATTTTGTTCTTCTCGTTAAATCTTGTCAGCTAGACAGTTAGTAGGTTCTCTCGTTTTCCGTGTTGTATTTCACATTTTCTAGTCGTATGGACGCTAGCGCGCCAAAATAATCCCAATGCGTTGTGCTATCGTCCCAGATCTGCATTGCAGTCCTCAGACAGAGAGTTGTCTGAGGTGCAGTTTGGACTCCAGAGACCGACTCGTCTAGCCTCATTTAGGTTTTTGGATCTGTAGAGTGACATAAGCACTTGAGAATGCTCTTCATTCTCAATTCTTGTCTCAGATACCCATTAGCTTGAGGTAAGATAGGGCTGCCCTCCGCTCTCGGTTCTCCATGACTTGGAGCCTTGGTGTGATTGGTCCCCCTACCTTTACATTTTGGTGAACCCAACGTGAACAACGTGTATCCATTCGCTTGTGTTGAGACTTTTTCCTCACACCTGGTGACTATTGTAAACCTGAGTGTTGTGAAGGTTTATGAGCATCACAACCCAATCCATGACTTTCATGTATGTTGTCAAGAGAAGTGTGCGACACCTACTGATGGAAAAGACAAAAGTCACTTCTAGTTTCACCTCTAGTTTTTCCATTAGTTTTCCCACAAGTTTTACTGATGAGATGGGTTTCATAGATAAGACCGCTCATGCTCCCACCCCTCCAGCATCCCCTACGGCTTCGTCCATGGACAAGGATGATGCTGTGCATATCCTTGCGAAAACCTTTTGGCGTTGGACAATAGATTGTTAGAGCTTGTGAAACACTTGGAGAGAGCACTGAACATGGCAAGAGCCACTAGACTTGCTAGTGAGGTGAGATATTTGTTAGGAAAGGATCAAATAGACATAGAGTTCTTACGAGGCCTTATCGATCTGACTGAAGCCTATATACCCTTGTAGAAGACTAGATTGGGTACTACCTGAGTAGAAGTGCTCAATGCTTATGAGAGACAAATAAGTGTCCCAATGTTGATCCTGTTTGTATGCATGGCCAAAACAAGCCCTTCAATTAGTGTCTTCTCTAATTCTTAGAAGCCACCTACTATAAAGGTGAGTAGAATACCCCTTGGTTTTAGTTTCACCCCTCCTACTGCCTATGGTGGTGGGGGTGCCAGTGGAATGAGTGGTGGCTGATTTGGTGGCGGAGGTGGCATTGGAAAAGGCAGCTCTGGTGGAGGCCATGGTGATGGCTTCGGTAGTGGAGGTGGCTCCGGTGGAGGCCCTATTGGTGGTGGGGCTCTAGCGGTGGTCCTGACAGTGGCTCCTAAGGTGGTTCTGGAGGTTCCACTGGGCCTTTGTCATCCTTTGACCCTATTCTAAATATTCTTCAAAACATGGGTCAGATGCAAAACCAGTTGGCGAGCCTCTCTCAGGCCTCCGCCCAACCTATTTTCCAAACTTTCTTCTGACATAGCCCATTTTCGGTAGCAATTTTAAGTACTCCTTTCCCTTAGGGAATGGATATTCCTAAGTTTGAAAAGTATTTTGGTAAAGGGGATCCTCAAACACATGTGCCAGCCTTAAATGCCATGTGTACAATTTTTTTTCATCACGACGCTTTGCTGGCAGAACTCTTTCCTCGATCTCTCAAGGACACAACACTTAAGTGGTACTGTTCCTTGTCCAATAAATCCATATTTTCATTTGATCAACTTTTCAATCAGTTTCTCCATCAATTCTAGGCTAACATTGGTCCGAAGATGATCTTCTCGGATCTCGTTCGATGTAAGCAAGGAGATAACTAGAAGATAATTGACTTCATAGCGCGATACCAAGCGCTCTTTTCATAGATCTCGTACCCACTGCTCGACTTCGATGTGCAAAAGGTATTCATAGGCAACCTACAATGAGCTTCATAGGAGAAGTTTTCCCTAATGAAATACCCTTCCTTTGCGCATCTGTGTTCCGCATTGTGAGAGTATCAGCAAACGGTAGTTCAATTCAAGGGATATTTCTCGTGCTCCTGTTTGGAAGGAAAGTCTATTATTTCCATCTCAAGAAAAGGAAAGGCTGTTGCGAATGTAGTCACTGCGACTAACGATCACGGCCTCAGACACAACAAGAAGTTTACAAAGTTAGCAAAATCTTATTCTTCCATTTTACAAAAAATGTTGAAGGATACGATCATAACTTTGGAAAACACTCGACCTATAAAGGAACCTTACCTTGATTGGTATGATGCGAATTCCTTTTTCCAATACCATCATGTCAACGGGCATGATACCAAGCATTGCATGTGCCTACATCATGAGATACAAGATCGCATTGATGATGGTACCATCCGTCTTGATGGGAATAAACAAAATGTGAATAAGTTGGTAGTGAAGGCCAATAGCGAGTTACAGATTTACACATACCTATTTCCATCTCATTTTGCAAACTTGATTATTGACCCCTTTGACGCTTCTCCTCAACCCTTGGCGTACATCAACATGGTCTCGGTTACTCCTCCCCCGCAGCCTGTGACTGGTTTGCCAGATGTGACATTTACCTCATAGGACTTACCCTTGAATAATAACCCCCCTCCTTGATACATTCCTGCTCACCTCAATGGGAACATTGTGATAGGGGTCTTAGTCGACCCTGCGAGTCGAGTAAATGTTATTATGGAGGAGACATTATAGTTAAATTCACTACAAAGGGAGGAATATGAAGAAACAAAGTCTACCATACATACGCACAACAATCTCTCCCTTAAGCCATATGGCTCTATAACTCTTTCCATCCTAGTTGGACCTAAGATCGTGGATACAACTTTTGACGTTATTTTAGAATCCGATCTGTTTAGGGTGAAGTTGGGCATCCTGTGGCTAACTTCCATGAATGGAATTGCTTTCGTTATTCAAAAAATTCTAAAGTTCTCTCACGAAGGTGTTGTGCACGCCGTGCATGATACTGGATACCAACCATTGGTATCCTATGGGGGTTTCATTGGATCATTTTTGGTTTGCCCCGATTGGTCCGCTCTTTCCTAGAATGGACTTGCTTTACCAAATTTTTTTGAAGTACAAAACCAGGGGAAAAAGATAGCTGAAAGTGACTCCTTTGGTAGCTCAACAATAAGCTGCCTCCTCCTCTCGAAAGGGAAAGGAGAGGCTTGCCCGTCCTAGCGGCACCGCTTCAACCCCCCTTTTTGAAGAGGAGTTTTGGATGACTACTCTTGGGTTTCACATAAGAAGTCTGATGGTGCTTGCTTGGTGCAAAGCGAAGATTCGAGTATTGGCCCTTTCTACTTTGCCTCCTAGACATTGGTCCTACCTGTATGGCAGGAGGAAGGGTCCCCATGGGGAATCCTTTATGTATCGGCCTCTGTGACCTCCTACCACTCTTTCCCCCAGGGCAGTGAATGGGAAGAGGCTCACCATCGATGCGTTAGATCCGATTCCCCTTGCTCTTACTCCAACCTCATCTCAGTCTCTCCCTCTTGCTCCCATCCAAGAGTCTCTCCATTCGTCAAAAATGGCTGTGATGGAAACTCTGATGGCCGAGTAGGAGCCTTCTGTCCCATCTCAACTCCCGACCTCTAGTTCTTAGAGTCGTAGAAACTGCCTTGCACATGAGTGCAAGTGTCGGTGAAAGGCTTTGGCGATTGAGTAGGACGCTTTACAGAGGAAGGAAGGGGAGTCAATCGCCCCTATTTTAGGACGTGCTGTGGTTTCCTCCTCTCATGTCCTCTCTGCTTCAGTTCAATCAACCTCGGTGTTGCTTCTAGATCTTGCTACGAGTGTAAACACCCCTGACCCTAAAAAGGTGCAAGTGTTTATCGCTCCTTCGGTTGAGCCACCTCTCTTGATGTCCTTTATGGACATCCTGCCATTCCCTAAGCCCGTGGACATGCCAAAATCCTCGGTGGTGTTCGTTGATGAGGTAAAAATAACCTCATCATAATAATACCAAAAAATCCTACTCATATGTGCACAATCCTCATCCTCTACCAATTAATTAAACTTTAGGAGAAATAATTGCTTATCTTTAAGGAAAATTGTACAAACTTTATTTCTTATGATTAATTGAAGTATTTTAGAAATATGGATTTAATGGGTTGTTTCAAAGTGTTTTGTAGGTTAATAGTTTGACATTATGCAGCAACACGTGCTCCAAAAAAGTTGAAGATATGCGCTTGAAGACTGCTCCAGAACTATAGGATAATGGACCAAAATTTTAGTCGTTGTTAGTTTTTATTTCAGTTATGTTTTAAAGTTCAAAAGACTTTATGGCTCAACTTGAGCCTCTTTAATACCAATGTATTAAGTGTTTAAAGTTTGTTGAAATCTGTTAAAGACTTTTTCAATGGTCGTTCGCACCATCTAAAATTTAGGATTTAGTTAGAAGTTTTTCTATAAAAATGTAATCTCTAGAAACAAAAGATAATGAGAAATATAGTAATGTTATGCTGTCAACTTGTCTCCTGAAGTTCTATGAATAAAGAGATTATTACGTATCATTTCCCGAGTTATTGAGTTATGGAGTTAAATTATTTTTAATGGAAGATTCCTCAACTCAGATGTGTATGTGACCTGAGAACAAACGTAGTAGCCTGTGAGCTGGCCACTCAAGGGAGGATAGCTTAGATAGATAAGTACTTTCCTTTATGTTGTTTTTGCTGCATGGATAATCATTCTGTAGGAAATCGTTAAGTCTATTGTTGTCGTGTCTGAAGTTATAGAGCACTCTTTGTCTTTCATTATCGCAAGTTACTTGTTGCAACTGTTAGAATCTTTACTGTTCAACAGGATGTTTCATGGTTTGTTTACTAGTTTTTCCACTTCCGTAGTTTATCAACTATATAGTTTACTCATTTATGTGCTTTCTAGTTTAATTATCATGCTTTCTAAGTTAGTTATCTTATGTTTTGTAGTTCAATATTTCTAGTTTTCTTAGAATAAGTATTTTTCTAGTTAAGTAGCTAGACGAGCTTAGATTAACATTAACTTCAGTTGTCTTTAAGAAACTAGAAAATCTAAAAGAGTTAATCAAGTTGTCTTCTATTGCAAACTGCCTTGGACACTGCCTGATCAACTTATTGATATTTATATTCTAAAGTAATGGGACCTAACGACAACCTAGCACTTTTTGGCACCGTTGCCGGGGAACTCATAGCCTTCTTGCTTAAGTGTTAATAGGAGACATTTTGAATACCTCAATTTAGGCCAAAATACCACCTCTGGCTTCCTTTTCTGCATGGTCAGGAAAAGAGGCCCTCATGAACGATTTATACCAAAGACCTCCCAAAATACGTTCCAATCATACGTAGGGAGTCCCAAGGCTCAGACAACCACTTTGTTGAAGAATTACTTGAGCCTAATCCACCAAAGGCTTCCCACTATTTACTTGAAGATCACCTGGTAGAACAACCTGTCATAGAGGAAATTATCTTTGAGGAGAAGATTCCTTTGAACATCATGGGAGATCGTAGGGCCAAACCTAACCAACATAATGCCAACCGTAATGAACCTTAGCGTCCTCGAACGTTTACTTATCCTATTACTTTGGATGCAGATGATGATACTGCGATGAAAAACATTTCCCCAACTTTCCCTCCGACTTTCTATGGCTTGTCCTCGGAGGACCCAAACCAATTTATTTTTGAATTCAAGGTCCTTTGTCAAACTTACGACTATAAAAATGATAACCAGAAACTGAATCTGTTTCCTTCTACTTTGAAGGATTCGGCCATGCGTTGGTTTATGGGACTAGGTTCTGGGAGTATTACATCTTGGGGGGAAATGGAGAATGTTTTCTTGCAAAAATACCAGAGTTATTGTAGGGTGAGTGATCGTAAGGAAGAGCTATTTAAACTTAGACTAAACGAGGATGAGAGTCTAGAGGACTATCTAGATAGGTTTCTTTTCTTGTCTAAACGACGTGGAGAAGAGGCTATTAGTGTTGAGATTCTCAAGACTATATTTCTTAAGGGACTTGATGACGATGCTAGAAGAAGTCTTGGGCTGATGGGAAAAGGTGTCGTGTCTCAATTAGACCTTGAGGAAATATGTGAGTTGTGTCAGAATTTCTCAAGTACTCATGGAGGAATCTGTAAAACTAATCTTTTTAGAGGGTCTAATGAGATAGGTAAGCTCCGCGAAGAAATAGAAAATCTCAAAACATACTTGTTCAACTAAACATTAAGTTAGATGGCATACAAGCAAAGACACGTAACCCTGAGACCTTGTCAATCTATTGTCCTAGGTGTCAAAACAAACATCTACTACGCGAGTGCCCCTTAGACAAGGTTAATGTTTGTCAACTCTGCGAGAAAAACCATCCTACCAACTAGTGTGAGCTTCTTGCTGACCTCGAGAATACCAAGAAAAAAACTGCTCATGTTGAAGAAGAGATAAATGTACTAAACCAACACCAAGGAGGTAACTTTTCTTATGGACAAAATTCCAACCCTACATGAAGACCACAAAACAACTGGGCTAGTAATCAATGGACTCCATCCTGGAATCAACCACTACCTCCACAACCTAATTGGGGAAATCCTTATTGGGGATCCCCTGAATGGGCAAATCAAACATGGGGAACTTAGTAGTGGCCAAACCAATCACAACAACAATGGTACCCACAACATACTGCTCCCTATGGAATCGGGGATATAATCAATTTTATACTGGTCCTAGGAGGAATCAACAACAAAATCTGTTACCACCATCTCAGAACCCTCCTAAGAACGAACAGGTAAATCAACCTCAGCTTCCAGCACAACCACTTCCCAATCCTAAGAACAATCGACAAAATACACCAGTCTACTCTACTGAACAAGATAATGTTACCAGACTTAATGCAATACATTATGGAAATGTTCAGTTGCGCTCTAGCAAAACACTTCAACCACCAACCATCGAAGAAATTATGGATGAACCTATGCCTAAAAGTCTTGAGAAGGATACACCACCCAACCATATCAATCTCACCAATAATACTGAGCCTCCTTCAGTAGCAGGAGCTGTTGACTTACCTCAGGAGGAGGAAGGTCAGTCTTTGGATGAACATAGAAAGGATATCGCTCCAAAAGAGAAAACTCAAGTGCCATTTATGGAACGCCTAAAATCAACAACTCCGAAAGATACTCCGCAAATGTCTTTGACTTTTGAAACTGCATTAATTCAGGAAATCAAGCAACTACAAATAAAGGTTCCTTTGCTGCAGGCAATAAAGGAAATTCCCGAGTTAAACTAGCTAATCAAACAACTGTGTATTAAAACATTGAGGAGGAAGCCAAAGGAAATAAATACTGTGCCCATCGATGGCTATTTAGCTGAATTTTTTGTCTGGGAAGACTGTCGCTCCAAAATATGATGATCGTGGGAGTTCACTTATAACTGTCACAATTAATGAGGTAGCAATACCAAATGCATTAGTGGATTTACGAGCATCTATTAACGTGATGACTGTGGATGTGATGGAAAAATTAGGTCTTATTGATTTACGTCCCACAACCACAGTCTTACAAATGGCAAATCAGTCTAAGCCATTTCGAAGGGCGTTATTAAAAATGTTCTTGTTAAAGTTGATGGATGGGAATATCCAGTTGACTTCCCAGTAATCCAGTCGCTTACGCCCAAAGATAGCTATCCAATAATTCTTGGAAGACCATGGTTGGCCACTGTTGCCACTAAGATTGATTGCAGAGAAGGGGGAATGACCATTTCTCATGGTCTAGATAGTAAACGTTTATTCTTGTACCCTCTTGCTAAACCCATTGAACATAATAAGGTCTGGGTTGATGAACCAAAAGAATCTAATGGTCAAGATAGTTTGGCTTCGTTAGCCATGGTAGTGATTAAACAACATGAAGAGGAATTAGAGGATGAGTTAGTAGATGATTTTGCACACCTTGCTATAGGCTCGTGTAATGAGGAAAGGATGGATGCTCCAAAATTTTTGGGACAACCAATTGATATAAGTGGGATAGAACAAAGTTATACTAGGATGGGAATGCCTTGTCCTTTGGCCAATATGATTCCCAGAATGAGTCATTTCTTTGAGGATATTACTAGATTTCACCGACTTATACCTCATAGTTGTCCTCTCAACACCTTGTTGCGACCAATACATATTGTCACTTCGGCTCATCTTGGAATGAAATTGATTATGCTGCTGTTAGGAAAAACCTTGAATGCCAATAATTGGCTGACATAAATACAAGAGGATAAATTATTAAATGTGTTAGTAAAGAGGTCTAAAGATTTTTCTTGAGACTATATAGACATGAGGGGAATTCACTTGAGTGTTTGTACACATCACATTTATACTGATCCTAATATAAGGCCTATACACTTGCCACATAGGAGACTCAATCCTGCATTAAAGGATTTGGTCAAAATTGAAATTGAGAAACTCCTCCGGGAGGATTCATTTATCCTATCTTCGATAGTAAGTGGGTGTCACCTATGGTTTTTGTGCCAAAGAAAAATGGGAAATAGTGAATCTATGTAGATTATAGAGAACTCAACAAAGCCACTCATCGAGGTTATTTTCCCCTACCATTTGTTGATTAGGTTTTGGACAACTTGGCTGGGAGGAAATATTTCTCCTTTTTGGATGGATTTAGTGGTTACAACCAAATTTAGGTTGCTCCAGAAGGCCAAGATAAGACAACGTTCACTTGTCCATGGGGCACATTTGCATACAAAGTTCTTCCCTTTGGACTTTGTAACGCTCCTGTGACTTTTCAGAGAGCCATTCTAGTTATATTTGCCGCGCTTGTCAATGACTATGTAGAAGTCTATATGGATGACTTCACAGTCTACAGGCCAACCTATGATGAAGCCCTTCAAAACCTGGACCGAGTTTTACAAGTTTGTGAGGAAAATTGACTGTCCCTTAGCCACAAAAAGTGTCTAATAATGGTGGAACAAGGAATAGTCTTAGGTCATCATATTTCCTCTGAGGGAATAAAGGTTGATCCCAAGAAAATTGAAGTCATCCAACAATTGACTGTTCCTCAGACACAAATAGATGTTTGAATTTTTCTTGGGCATGCTGGATACTACAAAAGATTCACAGAAAGCTTCAGTAAAATAGCTACCCCTATGTTTTTCCTTTTCCAGAAAGATGTGGAGTTCAATTGGACACCTGAGTGTCAGCTATCATTTGAAACAATCAAGGAGAAGCTTGTCTTTGCTCCTATATTGTGCGGGCCAAATTGGAGTCTTCCATTACACATTTATGCCGATGCTTTGAAACAATTGGTGTAGTATTGGGGCAAGAAGATGAGAATGGGGGAAAATATGCCATATACTTTATTAGTAAAAACTTGACATCTGCTGAGAGAAATTACACGACGATAGAAAAATAATTCTTGGTTGTTGTTCATTCCATTAAAATTTTTTCCATTATATTATAGGATATAAGGTTACAGTTTATACAGACCATTCGGCTGTAAAATATCTAATGAAAAAACTTGTAGTTAATGGTCGGATTATGAGGTGGTTATTACTCCTTCAGAAGTTTAACGTAAAAATCCTTGACAAGCCAGGGAGATTTAATGTAGTGGCAGACTTCCTGTCTCGAATCAAACAAGAAGATGGTGATTGTGTACCAGTGCAAGATGAGTTTCCAGATGAGAATATGTTTTCTATTTCTGTGAAGACACCTTGGTTGGTTGACATTGCCAACTATTTAGCCACCTCTGAAGTAGCCCCAGGGTTTACATCAAAACAAAGGAAGCGACTTATCAGGGAAAGTGCCCCATTAAAATGGATTAATGGGATTTTATTCTGTTGTGGACCTAATATGGTCTTGAGAAGATGTGTCAGAGCCAATGAGACTTACAACATCTTGAGGGCCTGCCACGATGATCCTTCTGGAGGTCATTACTTTGCAAAAAGAACTTCCCATAAAATTTTAGGCATTGGATATTATTGGCCTTCAATGCATAAAGACGTTAAAATGTATATTCACCGCTGTGATGAATGTCAAAGGGTAGGAAGACCAACAACTTCTGCTGAAATGCCTTTATAGCCATAGGTAGTCCTTGAACCATTCAAAAAATGGGGCTTAGATTTCATTGGCCCCATAGATCCTTCCTCTCAAGGGAAAAAATACATACTAGTTTGCACTGATTACCTGAAAAAATGGGCAGAAGTCCAAACCTTACGAGTTGCCAGAGAAGAGCAAGTCGCTGACTTCCTCTATAATAAGACCTTCCTTAGATTTAGAGCCCCCCAAATCATCGTTACCGATCAGGGACCCCAATTCATGTCTAAAGTACTCTTGGCACTCACCAACCATTTTCAAGTGAGTCACAGGAAGTCATCCCCTTATCACCCTTAGGCAAACAGTTAGGTAGAAGTGACTAATAGAGAGCTAGATAACATATTAACAAAAATAGTCTCTTTAGGAAGAAAAGATTGGGCCAAGAAATTGCCTGAAGCTGTTTGGGTGTACAACACAACATTGAAATCCACAATTAGATTCATCCCCTATGAGCTTGTCTTTGGGAAGAAACCTCTTCTTCCCATTGAGTTTGAACTCCAAACTCTACGGACAACTATGGAGTTGGGTCTAGATCTGAAACGAGCCCAAGTAGAACAAGTTTTGCAGTTAAGCGAGTTGGATGAGCTTCGTTTAGATGTCGTCCATCAAACTGAACTGGTTCAACATCAATGAAAAATGTGGCATGAAAAACACATCAAAGAGAGAGAGTTCCATAATGGTGACTGGGCTTTGCTATTTGACTCTAGATATAAAGATCATAAAGGAAAGCTCAAGACTCATTGGCGGGGCCATATGAAATTTTTGAAGTCTTTTTGAATGGCACAATTTAGTTGAAACCTATTGATGGTGATACACAAACTCTCTTAGTCAATGGTCATCACCTATGTATCTACCATAAGCCTGTTAACAAGGAAGAATTTACAAAATTGGTAGAAATGCAGGGAGAGATCTAATGCATTGACTCTACCAAGGCAGAGTCCATCTGATTGTCGAAAAAAAGAAAGAAAAAAAAATCTTGAAAAATTGTATTAAAAAGACATGTGTACCAATTTGTTTTAAAATCATTTTTCATCAGTTCTTCTTTTTGGACTTAGCTGATTTTTGTTTCCATTTTGCAAGACTTCTTATAAGGAAGAAACAAATTCTAGAGCACCTTTCCAAGATGCTTCGGAACTTGATGGTCCAGATGCCCAGTTCTTCGGAACTTGACAGTCCGAACGCCCGATGCTCCAGAACTTACATACCAACTCACCATGTCAAAAAGTCGTTCCTGCAGAGTGGTTTAACGCTCCTGAAGTTCAAGTTTGTTTGTTACCACCATTTTTTTTTTCTTTCTGGCTGCATCTTTCGGCAATGCTCCAGAACCTTCATTCCGTTGCTGCTCTGACTGCATCTTTCAACGATGCTCTGAAACCTTCATTCCATTGTTGCTCCGGCTGCATCTTTCGACGATGCTCTGAAACCTTCATTTCTTTGCTACTCCGACTGCATCTTTCGACGATGCTCTGGAACCTTCATTCCATTGCTTCTATGGCTGCATCTTTCGACGATGCTCCAAAAATTTTCCACCTTCATTTTGAATGCATACCTCCCGCATGCTCCATAACTTATTTAATAGTTTCGAGTACGTACTCATCTGCGTGCTCTGAAACTTATCCATTTTCATCCCGCCACCTTTTCCATAAATTTGAAATTCCTCGATGCTTTAATTGTCACATCTCGGTACATCAACCTTCCTTTTTGTTTTTAATAATTTTTTTTAGTAAAAGCCACCATCTTTTCACCATAGATGGATGCCACCATGACAACTTGTCTTCATTAATGACTATGTCGTTGCAAGCTTCCTCCTCATATCATAATAACCTTTCCGTCACCTCAGCCAATACCATCGTGTCATCCTGTCAAATCAGTAAAGGCATGAGATCTTCGAGCGATCATAAAATGCAAGTACCAATTTTTGCTTTAAGTAAGTAGTTATTTTTGAATAAAGCGTAATTAATGGGCACAAATCCCCCCCCCCCTAATTTAGTAACTTGTGCCACCCAATGATCAACTATTAGTATGACAAGATTTTCGCACGCCTCCCTATAGATTAATATCATTGCACAATAAGCTCCGAGCAAGACTAATAAATAATCTCAGTAGATTATATTTTCAAAAATAGCCGTGTACAAGTTTCTTGTGCCGTTGAATTCTTCAGCAGGGTGACAAATAAGAGAAAAAAATGGGGGGTGCAAAGAAGAAGTTTGAGCCAACTCCTGCAGAGAAGTTATTGGGGTTAACTAATATTTCTGGTTTGTTCGAGGAGGCAGGTTCGTTAGACTTCATCAGTAAATTCGAGGGATATAATGAAAAGTTGGTGAACGTGTTTGCAGAGAATTACTCAAATGGTCAGGTGACACTTCATGGAAAACTCTTCAAGGTGAGTCCAAAAATTATTTCTCGCCTCTCTGGGTTAAGTAATTCTAACATTAAATTATCTGAAATGTCTCAAATTACATACCAAAAATTATCTGAGTTATTTCTTAGAGAGGGAGACCTACATCCTATCTTAGTTATTAGTACTAGAGGGCAAAATAAGAGATTTCAAAGAACCTCTATACTAGAACCCTCAGGAACTGCAGTGGCTTGGATTATAAAATATTTCACATGTGAAGGACAACTCACTACAGTGATAGGACCTGCATTTTGCATGCTAATTCATTTGTGCCATGGAAAGGAAAACCCTGCTCTTAGGGTAAATTTGCCAGAATTTTTATGTGATTATGTAAATTCTTCAATAGAAAGATACAAGACTAGGTTAGGGCCACTTAAACATCATGGGTTAATTTAGTTAATTTGCAAATATCATTTCCATAAGAAAGTCAAAAGTAAGTGGGAGAAATTTTTATGGAAAATTGAAAAGTCCTCGGCTAAAAGAAAATCAGAACCGGGGGAAACGTCTAAACAAATTGCTTCACCTTCTGGAGCAATTTCCCCCGAGGGCTCTCAAGCTCTGGAAGCTCAAATTCCCACAACCACTGGCAAAGAAGTGCCAAAATATTTGAATGAAGAATTTAAAACCCCTGATCAGCCGGAGGATGTCGAAATCATTTATCCAAATGTGAGCATTTCTTTGAGGAAAAGAAAAAGAAAAACCCCTTTCACCTTCCAGAATATTCCTCCCCTAAGGAGAAGCAAACGTTTATCCTCTGAATCCACAGAAACCCCAGTATTGAGTATAGGAAGTAGTAAAAAGAAAAAGAATCCCAATAGATAGACAAAACCCATAGAAACTTTTGATCCTACCAATGATGTGGAAATGCCTCTAGAAAAAGAAAATTCTGTTGAGAAAATTACTTCCCACTCAGAATATGTAGAAGAATCCCTTGGAGAGGAAATTCAAGAAAAGGAACAAGAAGGTGAAGATAATATTTTAGAACACTTATCTCCCATTGTAAATAGAGTTCTAGAGACTGTTGAAATTGAGAATACTAATGTAGAGATGGAAAAAATCAGTAGAAATTGATGATTTGAGAAAACAATTGTATAAAGACAAGGAACAAATTGAATTGAAAAAAGAAGAGATAATAATACATGTTGCTGTGATAAGTAAAGGAGATCAAGAAATTCAGAGATTGGAACTGTAGGTACAAGAAAAAGATACATTGAGTCATGAATTGAAGGAACAAATTTAGAAGTTGACTCAAGAAAATAGGACCTATAATGTTGATATTTCTGACAAAAATAAAGAAATTGAAAAATTGAAAAAGAATTTTATGCTTATGTTTTCAGCTTTTGAGGAAGAAAAGAAAACACATAAAGAAGAATTAAATGCCTCTCTTAGAAAAATTGTGGAGTTAGAACATGATTTACAAGAAAGCACTGCTAAGCCAATGATGAAATCACAAGAAATTCAGATTGAGCCAATTGTAATTGAATGGATCCAAGTTTGAATTCCTCTATTACTTATGAAATGGATGGAAAGGTGCTATTTCTTAAGAGATGCTAAGATTGAAAAATACAGGTTAAAAAAAGAGTTGGTACTTCTAAAGGAATCATTTCATAAGGCTTATAAAGGGAAACAATATGCATGTCAGCTAGTAGAATATTTGTTATCCTGTAGAAGGCCATCAAGATTATATTCAATGTTTCTAAATGAACAATGGTTAAGATGGAAACTGGTCAAAATTTATAATGATCAACCATATGAGCCTAATGATAAGGAATTTGTTAAAATATTTGTGGAATAAACTCTTGAAGATCAGGATCTGCTTTGTGAATTCTTTGTTCATGATCTTTTATTAGAAAATCATACTAATTTATTCATTAATCTAGTTGTTGGAGAAGTACAACTGAGAGCTCTACTGTCCACTATGCGAAATCAAATTCATTGGCAGGAGCGCAACAAAGAATATGCTCAAGCCGAGAGAACTATGGGACTTCAAATGAGATCTCCTAATAGTAGGCCTGCAGATTTTAAGGATACCTTTTTAGCTCTAACATTAGATGAGAAAATGAAAGGAAGATATGATAACAGTCTCTAACTCTGCTACAATAATTTCACGCAACATGGACATAAGTTAATTGGAAAAGCTTGGCATGCTTGTGAAGAAAGATATACTCCACTGCCAACTCATCTAAAGAAAAGAGAGGTCATCTCTCCTCTTAATATTAAATGGTCTTTCAAAAGGGAAAATGCTTTAGCTAAAATCCTAAAAGAACTCAAGGCAAATTGGATATGGATGAGGTATAGACCTCCTTTGTTGCTCAGTCCACCCCCTGCTTTCCACATTAACACAAATCAGAATGATAGAGTTTTCAACAAATGGAAAGAGGGTGTTTCTTTTCATAGAGGGTTCATCCATGAGCCTATAAATTTTGATAAAACAACAAAATATGAGTATGACATTAGTGCCAAGTATGAAGAATGGAACACAGGACAGGGCTACAACTATGGAGTAGGAGGACCTGCCAGAAACTAGGAAGGGGAGGAAATAATGAGGTAAAAATAACCTCATCATAATAATACCAGAAAAGCCTACTCATATGTGCACAATCCTCATCCTTTGCCAATTAATTAAACTTTAGGAGAAATAATTGCTTATCTTTAAGGAAAATTGTACAAAATTTATTTCTTATGATTAATTGAAGTATTTTACCAATACGGATTTAATGGGTTATTTCAAAGTGTTTTGTAGGTTAATAGTTTGACATTATGTAGCAACACGTGCTCCAAAAAAGTTGAAGATATGTTATTGAAGACTGCTCCTGAACTATAGGATAATGGACTAGAATTTTAGTCGTTGTTAGTTTTTATTTCAGTTATGTTTTAAAGTTCAAAAGACTTTATGGCTCGACTTGAGCCTTTTTAATACCAATGTAATGTGTGTTTAAAGTTTGTTGAAATCTGTTAAAGACTTTTTCAATGGTCGTTCACGCCATCTGAAATTTAGGATTTAGTTAGAATTTTTTCTATAAAAATGTAATCTCCAGAAATAAAATATAACGAGAAATATAGTAATGTTATGCTGTCAACTTGTCTCCTGAAGTCCTATGAATAAAGAGATTATTACGTATCATTTCCTGAGTTATTGAGTTATGGAGTTAAAATTATTTTTAATGGAAGAGTCCTCAACCTAGATGTGTATGTGACTTGAGAACGAATGTAGTAGCCCACGAGCTGGCCACTCGAGGGAGGATAGCTTAGATAGATAAGTACTTTCCTTTATGTTGTTTTTGCTGCATGGATAATCATTCTCTAGGAAATCATTAGGTCTGTTGTTGTCGTGTCTGAAGTTCCAGAGCACTCTTTGTCTTTCATTATCACAAGTTACTTGTTGCAATTGTTAGAATCTTTACTGTTCAATAGGATGTTTCATGGTTTGTTTACTAGTTTTTCCACTTTCGTAGTTTATTAGCTATTTAGTTTACTCATTTATGTGCTTTCTAGTTAATTTATCATGCTTTCTAAGTTAGTTATATTATGTTTTGTAGTTTAATATTTCCAATTTTCTTAGAATAAGTTGTTTTCTAGTTAAGTAGTTAGACAACCTTAGATTAACATTAAATTAAGTTGTCTTTAAGAAACCAAAAAATTTAAAAGAGTTAATCAAGTTGTCTTCTATTGCAAACTACCTTGGACACTGCCCAATCGACTTATTGATGTTTATATTCTAAAGTAATGGGACCTAACGACAACCTATCATCCGTTGTTGTTTTCTCCTCTCCTTTGCACCTTCTACCTCATTTGTAGGGAACTCGCATCCTTCGACAAAATGGAAGATGGAGGTTGGCCCCTCCAACAATGGGGGGTGTAAGAGGATTCCACCTTCTTTAGAGGGTGGTCCTACGTTAGCATGTGTTATCCTAGTGATGGAGGAAGTCTCGACGCCCCATGTGTTTGTCACTGCTCCCGAGTCACTCGATGAGCCTAGTAGTGAATCTTGGGCATCGCCTCCCTCGCCTATTGAGGTAACACATGAAACTCCTATGAAGTGCATGTTTAACTCTTTGGATGATGTCTTAATCCTTTCAATGATCTTCGTGAAGTCATTGAAATTTTCTCCACAAGAATTGAGTTAAAAAGACCTCATGGGGCCTTCTTCCTTGGCTCTTATTGTGAGAGGGTCGGAGGGTTCCCCCCTTAACATTCTACCCTTGCAAGCTCGTCTTCCTTCCTCGTATAATTATCTAGATTGGGAGGCCGATGAAGTCTTGGTTGATGAGTGCTAAGGGGAGCCTCTTCTTTATCTGTAGTGTAGAGTGTGTGTGTGTGTCTTTGTGTTCCCCCATGCTTGTGTTATGTGTTCCTGGATGACCCTTGTCACCCTCATAGGTGCTTGGATACATGATGTGCTATAAAACTTCCTCTATTTTTGGCATCATTCTTCCTTTGTTATGTGTATTGATTTTCAAAAAATTGGGTATGATGCAAAGTGTTGGGGGAATTTAGGCTTCCCCTCCATGTTGACCCAATTTTTATTTTTACTTTAGTTTCTCATGCATTCTTCATATGGTCTGATATAGTAGGGGGTTGATGACAGTTCATTTATATACTATCATTATACTTATATATATTTATGAGTAGCTCTGACCTTGAAATATCAAATCACCCCTGTGCCTCTTGTTTATGATGTCATTGTTTCTTTTTACAATATTAATATATTTCTCTCTTCTTTGCTTCATTCATGATGTTGTGGTGTTCATGCATTGTCCCTCATGTGTGCGACAAAATTGCCATGGTGACATCTCGATATGTCGTGCGGGCCACAACATCACTTTTTCATTCTTGCTTTTCTCTCCTTAGGATGCTACATGCCTTGTGTTCGACATGCACCATCCTAAGGGGGGGATATCATGTCAACTATGATTTTTCAGAAAATGCATTTGGTAGCCAATGAATCTTTTCTCGATAATCTTTGCAAACTTTTTCAAAAATCGTATTCTCAACTTGGACCCTTAGCAGAATGCGTTTCCTTCGTCACGGGTTCACAAAGAAAGAACTTGAAGAAATTTCCTTTGAGGAGGGAACAAATTTTCCTATAGGAGAAGCCTTGACCTTCCCCTCATGAGGGGAAATTTTTTTCCTTTCAAATTCCTTGATGAAGTGAACATATTTTGGAAGGATTCCTTGATGACGAATTGATTTGTGAAAAATATTCTTGCACTTTCAAACAACGCATCCCTTGAGTGGACCCCTCTTCTTTTGAAGGGTTAGCAAGGGACCCCCTTTGAAAAATCTTCCTTCAAATTTTTTGACTGTCTACGTGGCTATCTGATTGTTTTCTTGCATGGATACTCTTTATTTTCTAACATGTTTTATCTACGAATCAACATGTTGCTTTGCAGGTGCATCTGTGAAGCTGCTTTTCAGTCTGACTCTATGAATTCCCCTTACACTGGGCTTCCTTCAGGAGAGAGTACCTGGGGGGCAGCTTCTTTGTAAGTCTGAGGGCCTATGAAGCACTTGCATCCTACGAGATTTTTCCATCCTTGGTCTATGGGCCTTCAATGTACTTTGTTCAACTTTGTAGTTTTGCGGAGCTACAAAGTGTTTTGTTCAAACCTCCTCAGGAGAGAGTACTCGCGTAGTTCTTTGTCTTCCCTACACTTTTGAGCTTACCAGATCGTAGTCTACTTCCTTGATGGTTCAGGTATACATTTCTAACTCTTCAATCTACTTTATCGAACACTCATCAATACTCATGCTCGCTAAAGTGGGGGAAAATGTATAGGAGCAAATTTGCACCCCTTGTGTAAATTATCCTTTTGCATACCCTCACCTTAGAAAGTAAAACCTAAAGGAAAAATTCCACATCACCCACCCGCCTTCCATCCACTTGGCATTTATCCTGTGTGTCAGTGGAGGAATATTTGTCGGGGACGCAAGCGCGACGCGCAAACGTCTGCACAGTGTGCTGCTATCCTTGATAGATTCCTGCCTCTGGTGTCCATAGGGATGTTATGCTCTCCATTGGGCATGAAGCCTAATGCCTCTGTGTCGACCAGTCGACCCAAAAATGACTCTTTCCCTCCCATTTTTATCTTCAAATGTATCCATTTCACATTCATTTAGTCTTCTACGATCTTCTTCACAATCTCATTCAACTTCACTTAATCTCTTGAGCATTTTCACAACTCCATTGAGCATTGTATCAACTTGTTACTCCATCAACCTCATCTTTGTACATGTTGTGCTGCCATAGAAACTGCGAGTTTGGAGTCTTGCGAGACCTCCCTTCGTCATTGTTGTGATCATGTCGACTTTTCCAAGCTCATTGTCTAGCATTCTCCCTTCATTGGCCTTGAGTGCCTTTGGGTGGAGGTGGTATTGCTTCAATTTCCTTTGCTTATTGTTGTTTGATAGAGTAGCATTGTACATTTTGTAGCGTTCAATATTCTCTTTTCTATTTCCTTTATTGTACTTTCTACTTCATGGCTTTCTTGGCTGTTCATGGAGGTGGAAACACCAAAATGAGGGTTTGACTGAGGTAAACCCCTATACAACCCAATATTTTTACCTCTCTCGGCTATGTATAGGTGAACGTGTGTGTGGAGCTCGTTGGCGAACTAGAGCTTCACTGAGTTGATATTCATTTCATCTACCTTCTTTATCATTTATGTAGCTATTTATCGTACTTTATTATTCTGTTCATCTCGTTAAATCTTTTCAGCTAGACAGTTAATAGGTTCTCTCATTTTTCGTGTTGTTTTTTCACATTTTGTGGTTGTATGAATGCTAGCATGCTGCGCTGTCATCCTAGACCCATGCTTCCATCCTCAGGTAGAGAGTTGTCTAAGGTGCAGTTTAGACTCCAGAGATCGGCTTGTCTAGCCTCATTTAGGTTTTTGGATCTATAGAGTGACATAAGCACTTGAGAGTTCTCTTCATTCTCAATTCTTGTCTCACATACCCATCAACTTGAGGTAAGATAGGGCAACCCTCCGCTCTCGGCTCTCTGTGACCTGGAGCCTTGGTGTGGTTGGTCCCCCTACCTTTACAAGTGATAATGTATAATTTGGGACATCGAAGCTAATGACCATGTTTTCATTTTGGTTGCATATTTTATTCATGTTTATGAAGTGAATTGTAGTGGCATGTAAATCTAGGTCTATAGTATGTTGATCCCATTAATTGTTGTTATCAAAATCACACCTACCAAGTATTTAAAGTTCATCTAGATTGACAGTATTAGTAAGTCCTATTTGTGACAACAATTCCCATTCATTCAATTGTAATCTATCTGTTGTGTTTACCTCATTACCACTATCTTCTTCCTCTTCACTATTAGCTTCCATTTCAATTGTGCGATCAATGTGCCATACATCATATGTGTTTGTATTCATTTGGTTCCAATTTGTTGTTATTGTATCTTTAGTAAGGTCTATGTCAATCTATATGTCACAAAAATTTGTGTATAAGAGTAATTCATTCCAACAAAATGTTTCATAATGTTTTGAATCCTACTTTGGAATAGTATAGAACTTTGTGAAAAAATTGATGATTTAATTTTGTTTCCTCTCTTTCCATTTACATCCTTTGCGACATGAAGAATAGGAGAATAATCTTGCAAATTCAAATAATGTTATTGTTTCTAGTTTTGGAGGAAATTGCATATGGGAATGTAAATAGCTAGATTGGAGTTTGTTGTCATTTTTTGTTCTTGTGAAGTGATGGAATACTTTTTGACCAACATTCAATGACATAAACGATCAATTACAAATGACAAGGGAAATTTTTTGGAGCATATGACATGTTTATTGTGCTCCAATATCACACTCAACCACAAGTTCTATCATGAATTTTTGATATGCTATTAAAGCTTCATCTTCAAGTTTTTGATTTGTAGCTATTCTTGTAAGCATATTAACACAACTCTTTGATTTTTTTTCTACTTTTGATGCATACCTGGCAATGTATTCGAGAACAAGCGATCATGAGATGAAAAATTGGTAATCTATATTATCTCTTCATATTAAAATCATTTCTAGCCTATGTATGTTTAATCTATCATCATTTCTTGCTGGTTCATATTTTTTTGACCAACATTGTCACATGATAATGTAGAGATAATTTGTTCTTTCCATGGAGCTTTGTATCGACATTCTATTTTTTTTTCCCTTCTTACCTAGGCATGTTCACTCAGTGAATTTTCTATGCCTTTGGACATGATTAATTAACTCCTCATCAAAGGGATTTTTACTAGAGATCTTAGTTGTGTTTAACAAACATGGATCATCAAGTGGAGATTGATGTGTTGTGTTGTTTCTATGAGATATAGTATGAGGGTTCCAAGCAGTGACATATGTGTCAAATAATTTTATTGCTCTTTCCACTTCCAAGCTATCTTTCCAATCAAGTTTTTCCATGTTTGGATCATTTTCAAGCCAAAGGAATCCATGAACATGTGCAGTCCCTCGATGTTTCCATTTGTACCTATACCAATATTCTTTTGTATGGAGGAGCTTCTTAATGACCTCCTCATGAAATATTGTGAATTGTTGATGTAGATATAGGGATGTGGTGTGGGGGTTATTGATTATGCTATCTATGCAAATTTTATTTGATTACATTGTAAATCTTATGTCATTTGAGAGTAGTTATAAATCTGGCCATTTTGTATCTACTGCACTTAATGTGAAGAATAGAGTGGGTGACCCTATCTGATTGATCATATTTGATAGCTTAGCATGACACTTGTTCCAATATGGTCTTGTCCCTCTCATGGTAGATCCGAAATGAATAAGTTGCTTAGCGAGCTATTCATCAGGAATATTTTTCAATTGTGTATGAAGGTTTCCAATAGTGCTTGGTATGTTTTCTTCTGTATTTTTTTAAGGAAAACCATTGCAAGTCCTTGGCTATGGTGACACATCATAAGGTTGGAGATAAAATATCAAAACCTTGGATGCCTTCCAAATATTTTGTCATGAAATCTCATTAAATGTAATGCATATTCATGCATTTGTACTTCTCTAATTCGTGCTTGTATTTTAAGTGCATTGCCATCTGGAAAGAGTGTGGGAAATGTCATATCAAAGAGGCCTTCAATATTGTATTCATTTATTGGAGAAGAGATTATTTCAGGCCAATCAATAGTGTTATTGTTGGGTGTTCAATTTGTAGTGTTAGTTTAATGATTTCTAGCTCATGACGTCTACTTGGTAGCCTTACCATAAATGATGATGTGTATGTTGATGCATCTTGAGCCCGTTGATCATTAGCATCAGATTCATTGTTTGGGACCACTATTTCTTTGGAAAATTCTATGGTGTGAAGCATGTTTGAAATATCTGTACTTGTTTTGGGGAGTTGTTATAGGTAGGATGCATTTATTTCAATGTCGCTATAGTATGGGTCATATTTGACCTTGTATTGCAATGCATCTCTAATACAACTCCTACTTACATAACAATCATAATAGTTTCCTTGTGTATGCAATCTTTGAACTATTAGGACATCTAGGTCTCTAATTCTATGTTGAAGTAATTTTGCAATACTTTTTATGTCTTTTGGGAAGCTAATCATGCGGCCATTGTATTTATATTCCCCCCCACAAGCATGGGTTACTTATAATATTGGGATTACTTTTTCTATGAGCATCTCTTCTACTTGAGTGAGCTTTTACAACATATGAGGTTTTTCTCTTGGGTCCATATTATTAAGTGATGAAAATCGACGAACACCTTTCTCATTGAAACATCGTTTACAAATACAATTACTATTTTATGAATGAGCAAGCATGCTAGGGTAGCGTTCCTTACATATATCACATGCCTGTAAGTTTGATAGTGCATCTATTCTATGTCAAAATTTGTTTGATGTGGTCATGAACTTATTGTCGTTGTTCTATGATGGTGTAGTATTTGTTTCATTTGGTCTTTGTTTCTCTATGTTTTGCAGGTGACAATGAGCACTAATTTCCTCTTTATGAAGAGAATAGTAATCTTGACTTCTTTTACGACTTTGTATTCTTTTATTGTGGGGTTTAGTTTGACTTTTTTTGATGCTAGTGTCCATCGTCTATAATTCAAAATAGTAGGCATGATTACTAATAATCATGAGAAAAAGACATGGACTAATAAAACATTTTTATTTCTTTGTACATCAACATATGAAATGAGAGAAATGGAATGCAATTACAATTGTATACAATGAAGAAACATAGTTGTGATTAATAAAATGTAAATGAAACATGCTATATTGAAAGAACAAAATTTTTGCATTTCTTTTGCTTCTAGCTCCCTAGTTTAATTGGATCTCAATCTAGATGATGGTTCTATTATAACAACTAATGGTAGATGGTTCAACTGTTTTCTAATTAGTTTTGTAGTTTTTTTATTCCTTCAATGTTTTCAAAACCCATGTCTGGTCAAAAATGTCCTTTTGTAGTGAGAAGAGCCTCATGTACTCACTTGAGTATATGCCTACAATTTTTGCTAATTAATATAAAAACAAACTTGATGGTAGTATTTATAAGATCAAAAAATATAGGAAAGAATATAATTTTCATACACATTACGACATAATTATTGCTTCGTAACCTGATCAACATTATTTACCATTCAAATACATCAACTGCAGGTTTCACAAAGTAGCTACAAGGCTTTTCTTTCCCACCTTATTCCCCACTCTTACAATAGTACGTGAGTTTATTATTTTAATAAGGTCCTAAAACAATTTAGGACATATATTTGGGGTCAATGGTCTTATTTTGTAAGTTAGGAGTATGTTGTGTACTCTTATTTTTTCCTACTTATTTGAAGCAATTATCAAACTATGGTCCTTTGTGATTACGATAATGTAACATTCCCCCCCCCTATTTTCTCTATGGTTTCTGATTGTTTGATTTGGTTTGTGTTGTGCTTTTGAAGTTTTTTCAATTTTTAACAATGCCAAATAAGTGCAGCAACAACAGATAATTTTTGCATAATATTTAAATGAAAAATTCACTAAAATACAATGGAAAAACACTCCAGAAAATTCCAGATTTGTATATCTTTCAAAACACTAATTTTTTTTATGAAATAATGACAACCCAGTTCATTAATAGAGATCTATTATCTAAATCAAACATACCCAGAACCTTGGGTTGAAGATGTCCAACTGATGTAGTAGAAAATTGTCTCCGAAAGCTCTGAAAAAGAGCACCGACAACATACAACTATAAGGAGTGCCAAGATGAAGCTTCTTCTTAGTAACCAATCCCTAGGCACCACCAATGAAAGAGTACCCATAAGAAGAAAATGTCCTGATAGATAATCCACCAGGCACCATGAACATGTACGACTTGTAAATGGGACATCCAACAACTAATAAAATATATCAGCAACAATAATTTATTAAAACACTGTAGAAACCTTCAATATGGTCTTCTAGAATGCATTCAATCTCCAATGCGAAGCCCCCATGTGAGACTTCCAACAAACCCTCCTGATGTTGTCTTTCAAACACGAAGAGAGTGATCTTACAGAGGTTTTCATTCCTGCAAAACCCTTAGAACAATCCAACCTCCAATGAGACTAAAAATCATACAAATTCTCCAACCAAGCCTATTGGGAAAGAACACTTCAAAGCTCTTTTATTGTTTCCTCAAGAAGTCCATTCACTTTGCTTGGAAAATGTGGGATAAAACTTCACCTTTTATTTTAATATTATCCATCTTGAAATGGGTGCCCATATCTCCACAAAGAAAGGGGTACTTTTAATTATTTTAAAATATTACTTTATGATCCCCTTTTTAAAACAACTTAAAATAAAGTGACTTTATAAATGTACTTTTAATTTAATAGCCACTTTAGAAATAAACTGCATCAAACTTCAGGCATTAAAATAAAATATCAATCAGACTCAAAAAACCATGTGTAATAGCTCATTGGAAAGCTCTCGGTGAAACGCTCCAAGTCCAATATTGAAAATCCCACTTCGGCCAGATCCTCCTAACTTACTAAAAATAGTTTCGGCCAAATGCCCAAATATCTCCACTGAAGAAGCCTGAAAACCACAGAAGATGATCATTGACCGGAAAAATAACAAGAACCAAGCTGACCACCTCGGAAACACCACCTGACTGAATTACTAAAAATAGTAAGTCCAAGAAAATACTACCAATTGAGTCCCCTAAACAATATATTAGCCTACGAGAACTCCTGTAATAGGCTAATCCACTGATCCCGATGGGTCCAATCAATTAGGGGACATTACACATAGTTTGAAGGTAAAATCTGAAGAGAAATGTAAATAGGAAGGGGAGACAAATTGTGCAGTTGTGTGGAAATTTTTTTGAAAAATGGCTGCATAATCCGAGTCTTTCTCCTTAAATCTAAGTTGAAGTTTCAAATCCTAAATTATAACTATTTTAGAAAAATATTTCAAATTATATCTCCTCATGTTAGTAAGGGTTTTCCATAATGGAGCAAGGGTCAGACTGCATCCATAGCCAATGTCTTATTGAATGGAACAAGGGGAAGATTATATCCAATCATTTGTACACTCATTGAATATGACAATTTGCTACATAATATAGGTAGTAGGCAATTGCAACTGCCACATTCTATTTTTTTGATGTAAGACAACTACATATTAGTGGGTAGTACTTAAGCTCTTTAAATCCATCTTTCATTATTGAATCCATGAGGGGGCAAGAAGTTGTTGCCCAAATGTCAAAGCCAACCTAATGTACGTAGTAAAATCATAAACCTATGATAAGCATGAGAGCTTTAGAAAACACAAAGAACTATAAAACCGAATGTCATTATGAATATGATATTTTGATTGGTTGTTTCCTTTTTGGGGCCAAGGTTTTTTTTTGTAGTTGTTTCCTTTAAGGAATGACATGGTTCTTGTTTTTTGGGCTCTGCCTAGTTTGGGTGGCTTCAGGACGTGATTCCATTCTATCCGCCATTTTTGAGGATAAGTTGTATTTATTTTCCTTTTAGTAATATAAAGATCTATTTCATCAAAAGAATGTCAAAGTCATAGCCACTTGTACACTTTAATCTACAGGAAATGGCAATCAAAATATTGTCTACCCCTAGATATAGATTTGGTTCTAATGCTTTCATTCAAAAATTGTGACAATTCCATAGCCAAAAATCATTTCAAGACGTAGAGAGCAGTACCCAGTTGCATAGAAGTGCCCAAAGAGACTATTAAGAGAAAACTTTACATTTAATTTTTGAATCAACATAACTGCTGACACAAAGGTCAACTAGTTTAGTCATTACAATGACCATTGTTTTTTGGGTTTAATCATTGTATGACTATTGTTTATTATCCTTTTCATGACTTTTTGAACTGTTTTAAATTAAAATGTTGCAGATTATATATAGTTGTCTAAGAAATATTTATAGAAGGTTCATATAAAGACAATATAAAGCAGAAGTAATGGCATTTATAATCAATAATTAGATGTTTAAATTTAAAAATTATTTATAAATTTGTTGGCACTTAAATAACAACAATGTGGGTATTCATAGATGAACATATGTCTGCAAAACCCTTCAAACTATTGATAATAGAGATTTGGGGCATCTAGTGTTGATTGGGCACACAACAATTCCTATGTGGTGTTCCAAATGCAAAATTTTGATATTACATTTACGAAAGATAATATATACAGGTAGAAGAATATATACATTATTTGATGGAAAATAAGGAATGTAGGCCTATCATTCCATAGCTCATTGATTTTACAAAGAAAGAATTTGCTCTGTATAGTGAAATCTATCTTCTCAACCTTAATGATTGTTGCTTTCAATCATTCTTCATTATTGTATGTCTCATTTTTGCATGACAATGTGAAGAGGAATTGTGTAAGGAGAACACTTCTTATTACATCTATGGTACTTGTTTTTACCTCATGATTGAATTGTAGGGTATATAGTTCTTGTGTAGACATACCCATGACTTCTGTTGCTACCTCATCAAATGCAAATGCCCATATTATATCTATATGATCCTCTAGTTTGACCTGAAGTATATACCTATAATTGCAATATGCAAATGTGGCCACACACTTTAAGCAATACCATTTTTCATCTTCATTTTGAATAACTCTTTTCTTACATTTTTTTCCATCTGACTAAAGAGGACAAGATGGAAACAAAAGGAGTTATATTTGATGAATTATATTGTTGCCTTTACAATAAATTGGCGGGGTTGTATTATTTGTACAAATTTTTCTCGGATGTTGTTAATTGTCATTCTTGTAATAAGATACCAATAAAATTTGTGGAGGATGATATAATATTAGTCCCATTCTGTGCAAACCAAGTTTTTAGTTGTTTTGTTTCTTCTATAGCAGGGTCTATAGAAAGGTGTGTAGTGACTAATTTGCTTATCACCTTCCCATTATAGTCACAAACACATCTATTTCTAATTGCAAGAACAGTTGATTATTGTAAGGTACATCTTTTGAAGTTGTGCACCCTCTTTCTGAGTTGTTGGTCCCCATAAAGTTACATCTATAGTTGATGCAGACATATCTAATATCTTGATGCTCTGCTTCAAAACCTCTATCCCATCCCTCCTCCTTATTGTAGAGCTTGGATCTACTTTAACGACAATTCCAATAACATCAACAAGTAAATTATTACTCTTACTCACAATTTCATTGATAGGTGTGAAAGAGAATTGATGTTTTGGAATGGAGAGGTCATCTTCACAAAGAGACACCTTTGATTCAACCAATAAAGAGATTTCCATTCCACTATTTAGCTTGTTGTAAAGCTTATTAGCAACTTTAATGGTCCCACTAGATAATGTATATATATCTTCAATATTAATAGTTGCATAATGAATATCGACAACTTCATTGAAGCAAGTGACATGTGTCTCAGTGTGTTCACTATCTATAATATCAAAGTTGAAAACTTGTCCACTTCCCTTTTGTGTGTTGTACTTGTGTATTTCTTTCTTCATAGTTACACGACCTTTGATACTCTACCTTGTTTGTAATGGGTTCAAACTTTTGATAGGAGTGATGGTAATAGATACATCCTACCTATATTGAGATGGATTTACACCAAACAATATTATTTTAGAATTTGGGTTTGTGGATGATATAGGTGAATCAGATGAAGTTGTAGCATATTTTTGTAGATGCTCCTCTTGTTCTGGAAATAGGAAGACAGACTTACCAATGATGTCATAATTTGTACATGCAAGCTCTAGTTGTGAAATTACAATCCACTTGTGTAATTACAAGTAAAAAAATATTAGTATTTTGGAAAGTCAATAATAAGTTATAGAAAAAGTGTTGAAGCTGCGTACTGGCCTTAAACTGCAAATGATGGGACAATTATATTTTGTTAGTTGTATTATAGATGTAGACATGTAAAATGTACACACACCTAATCTTGATCTTACTAACATCATTCCTTCCTAAATCATCCCCTTTACTAACTAATTTAATTGAATAATCTTTATTTGATTAAATTAATCATATTTCCTCTCTTAATTAAATAAATCAAATTTATCTGATTAAGTCATTCTCTTCTATTAATTAAATAGATCATTTTGTTTAATTAATCCTATAGTCTCTCTCTTAATTAAACAATTCACTTTATTTAATTAAATATTTAAAGTCATCTCTTTAAATTAAATAAATTAATCTTTGTTTGATTTAATCTAGCATCATCCTCTTTAATTAAATAAATCAATCTTTATTTAATTAAATCTAAAAATCATTATTCCTCTCAATTTTGATTTATTTAAATCC
The DNA here is from genome assembly GCA_007115665.2 of Sequoiadendron giganteum. NCBI lineage: Eukaryota > Viridiplantae > Streptophyta > Pinopsida > Cupressales > Cupressaceae > Sequoiadendron > Sequoiadendron giganteum. Next base: position 474,098,959 of record CM021105.1, read on the forward strand.
TAGAATCTAAGTCAAAATTGTCAAATCATCTAACTTCTAATTAAATTGATCAAATCATGATTAATGCTAATCTTAATCACTCCAATTCTCTAGATTTTGCAACTTGCACAATAAATCAATCTATTTGATTTATAAATTCATCAATTTCCATTCAAAAGGGCATCTTTTGTGGAATATTCCTCCAATTCAAAAATCCCTCCAAAAGGGGATGGGTACTTCCAACAAGGCATTAAAGGCCTCTTACATGTCCTTTGCCTTGAGCCAAGTGGAATTTACTCCATTTTCTCTTCCCTCTAAACTTGTCATCTCAACAATTTCAAATTCTACCTAACCATATTTATGTGCACATTCATCCAAATGTGCTCATTCCTCCTCCAATCACATGTGGACAAGTGGCCTTCTCTCATTGGTTGGTCTTTTGTTCCACATTCATCCAAATCCTTCAATCTTCCATTCTTCAAATTTATAAATAGAGGGCCTCTCCTATTAAATTGATCATCCACAATCCATGCAAGCTTACTATACTCAATTTCACTCACAACTTCATCCATTGCATTTTGAATTTCATAGTTTTGTATCAAATTTATCAAGGTTATCATCACATTGCATCAAAGAATCAAGAATCTTCATCAAATCACACTAAGGAGTTGGGAAAGGGCCATTTCCTACACATAAATGGCACCAATTCCCCAATGGGATTGGAAGTTTGCTCGTTAGAATAGGATTCAATTGCTTTCATTGTGTTGTTCTTCATTTCTTTTCCTATTTTGATGTTGCAATCTAATTTCATGGGGAATGTTGCTTCTATCTTACATTTTGATCTAATATTGTGTTTGTTCTTTGTTTTTGTATAGGTATAGAAACACCATTCACATTTTGGTGCTAGAAGGAGGGCGAATCTGGAGACAATCAACACATTTTTCTAAAAAAATTGTGCTTTTTTGTTGAATTTTTGTGTCTATAGGAAAACTGCGCTACTATCAGTCCAACAACGCTATATTGCGCCGCTCCTAAACTCCAAACTGAGCCGCTGAAGTCTTCCCGCCTAGAAAATTTGAATTTCTAACTTCGACGCTGACTTCCAAACTCCAAACTACGCCGTTGGCTAAAATTGTGTTGCAATCACGCTCACTATTTTTCTACAGACTGCTGTTCTCAATCCTCAGTGCGCTATATTGTGCCGCTGACTTCCTCAAACTGTGCTGCATATGCGGATTGTGCCACTGGAGTGGGGTAAAAAGAACATTTCAGATTATTTTTAACATGTGCATTTTTTACTTTGGTTGTTTTTGACTTCTAACTGGTTTTTGCCCTTTGTTTTTACAGTATTAACCAATTTTTGTGATGCAGGGACTTTCGAAGGTCATAACTTTTGACTGAGATGTCCGTTTGGGCTGAAATTTTATAAGCAATTTCATTATGAGGTGGCATGTGGATTCCCAATTCATTTTGAGTCAGTTGGTGGCCATTTTGGCACTTTTTAGGGGCTTGAAACTTTCATCTTGGCCCTCAAAATGGCAATTTAGTGTTTTTTTCTAATTTTTTTAAAGTCGTTTTTGTTAATAACTTGAAACTCATGTTTCAAATTTAGGATATTAGTTCGCAATTCGTCCTATCTTAGTTTTAGGAAGTTTTTGGGAAAAAAAAAGACTCTCAAAGTTATGCATGCGAAATTACCAAAAATGGCAAAATATGACAATTGTTGAAATCTCCCAAAAAAAGGTTGGCTTGATCAAAGTGAAGAAAGGAAATGAAGACCAAGAGTTCTTTATGACTTCATCATCTCATTGTATCAAGTGTTTTTAAACACTTTAGGAATAAATTATAATCCCTTTTCTAAGGATTTGGCATCTTCTTGCTTTTTAGGACTCACTAAATTTCGTTTGGGCTTAAAAAGAACAAAACAAAGGGATTTTAAAAGAACTATAGGAAAATTTACTAGATTTCATTTTGGGACTTAAACAAATGAACAAAAAAATCTCACATTTTGAAATTGGTGATTAAAAATAATTCATATCATTGCTTTGTGGTTAAAATGAGCATGTGTACTCTTTGTTTTGTAATCCCTTTCACAAGTTAATATCATCAAAAAGACGTATACACTTCTCTCATGCTTTATAGCGATCTTGAGAATCAAAATTCCTTTTTGTGATATTAAGTTGTCTAAGTGATTAACCCCGCATTTTAAATTGGGTTCCTAAAATCGAACAAAATATTGTGAGTGTGAGTGGAGTACATCATGAGTGTTCTCTCTTTGTTTCTCAACAAAGATCAATCAAACTACAGATGTACTTGCTCACTTTTGTTTATCCATAGAGGGCCTGCTTGGTGGGACAAATTAATCACTCCAAGGAATGACCCAACCGGTAACACGCTAAAGCCAAGCGACTTCCAACCGGTATATAAGTGTAGGTACTCGAGGAAAGTTTGAGTATCACGAGGATCATTTTGACAAGAAGGGAAGCAATGGTCTCTTGCTGCATGGATGGTCCCCCACGAACAAAATTCTCGCATTAAAACCCCTTGTTTAGAAAGGTCAAAATCCTAATCTATTTGTTGGTGCAAGAATGGTCGTTCTGAAGTCACCCCACATTCTTACGACTCCTAGTAGAGATGAGAAGTATGCCATGGGAGATTCATGGGTACTGATGGTTGGTTGACCCGAGCAGTGCGTGCCGTGGAGGGGAGCCAGTGTGGTCAATCATCTAATCATTTGCTAAGAGTAAGCATAGCTAGATTTATCCAAGTGGGAACTCAACAAATATTGCCTCATTTATCCTAGGATCATGCATATTCTTGGAATCGAAAACACTTTGCTTGGATCCTAAACATTCAACACGATCATCAAATTTCAAACCCTTTAGAGGAAGCAAATACCTTTGAAAAAATCCAAGTGCTATTGCTTGCCCTAGGATTTTATCCATAGAGGCTTCTAAGTATTTGGATTTACATCTTAATTTTCTCTCACTAAAATCAACATTAAGAAACTTTTGCCTTGATTTACTTGATTCCCACATAATGGAATTTGTGGGATGATAAGAAGTTAGGACATTAGACATTCAGTTTGAAAAGCTAAGCAAGAAGGTGTGGATGTGGTAAGAAAGAATCAATCTAACCAAAATTAAATCAATTGAATCCCACACATGTGCTTGTTATCTTTGTGGTCTGAATTACTCTTAGGAAAAAGCATGTTCTTCACTACCTTGGTCTTGTAAACAAGCCCTTCTTAGGTTCATTTAGGATAAAAAAATCAATCATTTCATCCATTCAAAAAATTTATCATCCCATTTCACAAACAACCTTTGGAACTTTGGAAATATTGTTCATATTAGACTTTTGGTAAGACCTTCAATCAAAATCAAAATCACTTTGTTTGGCTAAATGTGTGTGGATGAATCCTTCCTCACACATTTAGTTGAATTATCACCTTTGTGGACAAGTTTACCCCAAGATAACATCCAACATCTTGGGATTTATAAATCCATTATCCAAATCAAACCCAATCCAAATCAAAATCCTAAATCCTAAAGTCTAGTATTCCTCCAAAGTTCCTAAAAGTTTAAACACCCATGTCACTCACCCTTTCATCTTTCATCCCATCATTGGTCCTAAATACCTTAGAGGTTAACAAGGTCAAAACACAAGAAAACATGGAATATAAGCCCAATTCATACATCATAAGTAATCCAAGTCAACCAAACTATCAAAGCCAATACACACATTTGTACAATCCATACATGGGATCTTTATCTCCTCCAAATTTCAATAATACAATAAATGTGACTTTTCCCAACTTGAATTTAGGAACACAAAACCTCAATGATATAACAAATGTGAGTTTTCCCAATTTGAATTTTGGAACACCTTTTCCTATGGTAGATTTAAATCAAATCCAAAACCTACAAATCTATCAACCAAACAATCAAGGCATGAGTTCCAAACAAAATTATACCACCAAATCCGTACATGCCAAATGTGACTATACCAAAGCCAAGCTTACCAAACATAAACATATTAAATCCATACTTGGTAAACTTTGGGATGGATATGTTTGCAAATCCCACCAATGTTGTTCAAAATCTAGGCAATATGTTGACAAATCCATGTATTGATCCAAGTCAAGGTAACCCCATGCAAAATCAAAGTTACCTAAATCCAAGCAATGTGTTTCTCAATCACAAAAATGTTCAATATCAACCAATAATGCCAAATATAAGCATCATACCAAATCAGAACATTGTTCAAGATCAATCCGTCCATGATTCCATGCAAACACCACAAGTATACATGCCAAATATGGTTGCTCAACAACCAACTCAACCATATCAAGAATGTCAAGGTCAAATCTTGTGAAACATAATTTCTACAATCAAAAAATCATTGATTCATATCACCAAGAGACATCTCCACGCCAAAATCAATACACTCTTCCATTGGTTGAACCATGTCATCAAAACATTGAGTTGTATCCACAACCATATCAAGAACAATATCTCCAATATCAAGAGGTTGGATATCAACAACATCAACAACAAACCCAATCACCCCATCTCAAAGATCAGTCATCACATCTCAAAGATCAATCACAACTACCCATCAATGAGCACCTTGAAGATGTTTCCATCTCCTCTGATGATCAAATCAACATATATCAAGAGTCACTTTTCAATCATGATCAAAACCCACCAACGATACCCAACAATGATCCAATTCAAGAAATGTTAACATCATTTGATCTTATGGTTGAAAACATTGACAATATCTCCACCATAGTTGTTGAGGACAATGATCAAAATCAATCCATCAATGAGCACTATAAAGATATGTCTACCCCATCCAATTATCAAATCAACATTCATCAAGAGCCACTTTTTAGTGATCTATTTCAAGACATGTTAACATTATTTGATCCTATTGAAATAATCCACGATCCATCCACCAATGATCATGTTAAAAATGTCTCTACATCACCTAACAAATTAGAGGACACATCTCAGGAACGCATTCCAAAGCATGATCAAAATCTTCCACTAAGGTCTAGCAATGGTCCTTCCTAAGACATATTGACATCCTTTGACCTCATGGTTATAGATATTGAAGTAATCCTCAACTCAACACTAGATCCAAATCCACTCAAAGATCAAGAGGATATTGAGCCACCTCCCATGCCTAATGACGAGGTCCAAGAACCCTTTATAAGCAATCCATCCTTTGAAACTGACCCATGTCAAGAACTTGATCCAAAGCATGTTGAAAGCAATTCTAAAATCATTCATCAAGAATTCGTATCTCCAAGATACTACAATGAGGTAATGGACACTCTCCTATCTATACAAGATGTCACAAATAATTATCATATCCATATAGCACATACTCCTCCATCTACCCATGAGATGATTTCTTTGGATGGACATGTAGATGATCTTCATTCAGAACATGACTCCTTTACTCCTAACATTATTACACAAAAGGAGCAGGTTATTGATTCCTACAGTCAAACTGAGTTGTCAACATTGGGATAAGATATATCCCAAATTTAGATTGAGGACATCATGTATGAAGATATCCAACATTATCCACTCAAAGAAATAGGTTAGACCAAACATGATATTTCAGAGTCAGTAGAGTAACAAATTGAAATAACATCATCTACAGTAGTCATTTATCAGAGAATGCTTGCTAAATAGGAACTCTCAAAATAGGCAGAATCAAAGCATGAAGGTACTACTTCCGCCATACTGGGGGCAACTTCGTCTCAAGAAAATGTCAACATAGGGAGCACGAAGAATCTTTATGATGAAACCAATGCCAATGCTACAACCCGCCACATCACGAATCTTCATCCACCCATCACCCCATCTACAAATTGGGACCAACATCAAAGGAAAAATTTGAATCAAAGCACAAAGAACATCATCAAAGAAAAAGAATTAGTGAAGCATGAAGGAAAAATCAAATACACATGGGTACCAAAGAATACAAAGAAAGATTATCCCTATCAAACTCCATTAGTCAAAGAAACTATGGGGCAAAATAAAAAAGGGAAAATTATCCATCAAATATGTCCACAAAGGCATAAGAAGGATTCCCAAGTGACGTACAAAGTATATCAAGCAGTTGGTCCTAATTCCATGCACATTTCTATATACACCCATCATTCCTCATCTTCCCAAGTTTGGAGAGTTAAAGGTTCCAAACTGTCAACCAATCCATCTTTTATTACTAAACACACTACACCATCCATGCCTCCACGCATGATATCAAATTCTCACCTTGACCATGTATTGGCAGCAACCCTTCATCATAAGGATTCAGAAGACACTCTATCACGATGTGCGCACAAAGACAAAGTTAACCTTGGCATCAACAAAGCATAACAAAATTCTTAAAAGTTGCATTCAAGTGCACGTATCTTAGCAAAGAAACTTCTTCAAGAAGGATATCGATGAAACATTATGATAGAAGCATCAACATCAACAGTACTAGGTGGTTCAACATGAGCTTAAATATTTTACAAAAAATCCAAAAATCCAAAAATCATGAAAATAGTAAAGAGAAAAATCATCCTCTAGTGAAAACCACTTCGGTGGCAATTTGGGCAAGTACCATGATGAAAACCTAGAAAACAAGCATCATGTGTAGAATCAAGCATCTACGTGTGCCACTTCGGGTGAAAGCATCTTATCACATTCGTAATAAAGCCAACATTCCCTCCATCTTATCCATAATAAATCCATTCATCCATGAACCATTTATCCAACCCATTGCTATCTATCTACCTTATCTTGATCTTGATAAAATCTTGGTATACACTTTATACTTGCTTGTGGTAAACATCTTGACATGTGTCATTTTCATTGATCCTATCCTACCCAACGTTATCTGGGCCTTGAAGCATTATCCAATGAGCATCCTCTATTCAAACACCTTATCTTGTCACAAGATAATCCTTGGAATCCTTTGTGTGCTTACCATATCCATCCATCCATACATCTATTCAAGAATCCACCCATGGCCTTTCAAACATTGCTAGACACTAGGGGCAAATATTTACATCTTCCTTCGAGAATAAATCTTGATCTATATCCTCCAATTTATGTGGTGATCCGAACATTGGCAAACGTAAAATCAAATTGGTCAAAGCATTTGTGAGCCAAAAGCCAAATCACTAGCCCATAGCATATTTTGACAAGAAGATATTCCTTATCAAGTTTTATCTTTCATCAAACATCAATCCAAACAATCAATATCAGTTGTATCTAACTTGCACTTCAGCGTCACATCAAATCATCAAAACAATTTTGTTCCAAGCCAAGCTTCAAAATCCTGATATATCAAATCCAACCAATCCATCATCATCTCGGGATATCCTTCCCAATCCTCGTGTTTCTTAACACTATCCTTGCATTGTTGTGTATCCTCAAGAATTTTATCATCATCAATCTTGAAATCCTTGTGTTGCTTAACACTATCCTTGCATTGTTGTGTATCCTCAACAATGTTATCATCATCAATCATGAAATCCTCGTGTTGCTTAACACTATCCTTGCATTGTTGTGTATCCTCAATAATGTTATCATCATCAATCCATCAATTTGATCAATCAAACCTAGCTTGGTTTTCAACAAAAATCCAAAACAAAGCATTGATATCATCACATATCCATATCCAAATCGTCAAAATCATGCAAAAATCCAAAAACACTCATAAAAAATAGAAAACATCAAAAAAATGGTATCTGAACTATGTCGTCTCTGAGCTTAAACGTAGGAAAGGCTAATCTTTGATCAACCCCCAAGACACAAAATCCAAAAAACATTCATAAATCTTGAAAATCCAAAAAATAAAAATTAGAAAATTTTAAAATCAAAACATTCGTAAAAATTCTCAAAATCCCAAAAACAACCTCAAACATTAAAAAAAAACACCAAAAACATCCGAATATTTGAAAAAACCAAAATGGTGCATCCATCTCCATCTCTCTCTCACCTAAAATAATCTCATTCATAATAAATCAACCGTCGCTTTCACCCTTTGGAAAAACAATCAGAAGCAAGTCTAGCAGGTTTAAAGGTAAAAACTCAATCCTCAAAGTCTCAAGTTTAGGTCAATAAATAAACAAGTTGGTCAACTCTTGGTATCAATAGCTTATCATCCAGTCAATCCCATATCACCTGATCACAACATGTCTTAGGATTCATCCTTCCTACAGTGGACATCAACATCAAACATCACCTTAGTATAGTCTTGGCTAGCGGTATGAAGAACATTAGCTTTTTTGTTTACTTGATCCTTATCTTTTTGATTTATCCTATTGTGCTCATTTCAATGACCTCTCGAGGATATCCAAACAAAAGGATTTATAGAGAAAGGAATGGGGAAACAATTATTATCTTTTTATTTGTTGTTCTTGTTGGATGTTCTAGTAAAATAAACTTGGTCATGCGTGCTTTGTTTGGTTTGTAGGGAAGGTGTTTTAAGTGTCTTGTTGACCACATAGGAAGACTTTCTTTTCTATGTTTTGGTCTGAAGTGTTTAGAATATATGAATTGCATTATGAATAAGGTTTCGTATGTCAGGTGTGAACAAGAGTACTCCTATTAGATGGTCGAGTCAAAGTTCATCACACTAGGTATAATGCCATCTTGGTTGTTTATACCTTGATGCATCGTACCTATGTGTATTATCAAACATAAGGTAAATGGCCCTTTTAAAATCACAATTCATGATTATCATCATCATCATTAATAATATAGACTTAGTGGATCCTCCTTTCATCATCTTATTCTTCTTATTCTTATATCTTTACTAACATTTCTATCTAAAGTAGGTGTGATATCTCAAAATATACATGAGGCTACCCATGGCTGATGACTATCTATACATCATCAAATTTGTCTATATCAAAGTTGAACCAATCCATCCTAAACCTCTTTGTCGTGAGATCGATCCTCAAATTGAAATTTTTGCTCGATCTCTCAAGGGGCAATGTACCAGTATACTTCTTTCCACTAAGGCATCCGAAAAAATCATATTTTTTATTGAAATTTGACCGCGACAAGATTATTCTTTGAACCAACGCAACAAGTACATTGCTTCAAAGAGGGGCAAAATGTAGACATGTAAAATATACAAACACCTAATCTCGATCTTACTAACATCATTCCTTCCTAAATCATGCCCTTTACTAACTAATTTAATTGAATAATCTTTATTTGATTAAATTCATCATATTTCCTCTCTTAATTAAATAAATCAAATTTATCTGATTAAGTCATTCTCTTCTATTAATTAAATAAATCATTTTGTTTAATTAATCCTATAGTCTCTCTTTTAATTAAACAATTCAATTTATTTAATTAAATCTTTAAAGTCATCTCTTTAAATTAAATAAATTGATCTTTATTTGATTTAATCTAGCATCATCCTCTTTAATTAAATAAATCAATCTTTATTTAATTAAATCTAAAAATCATTATTCCTCTCAATTTTGATTTATTTAAATCCTAGAATCTAAGTCAAAATTGTCAAATCATCTAACTTTTAATTAAATTGATCAAATCATGATTAATGCTAATCTTAATCACTCCAATCCTCTAGATTTTGCAACTTGCACAATAAATCAATCTATTTGATTTATAAATTCATCAATTTCCATTCAAAAGGGCATCTTTTGTGGAATATTCCTCCAATTCAAAAATCCCTCCAAAAGGGGATGGGTACTTCCAACAAGGCATTAAAGACCTCTTACATGTCCTTTGCCTTGAGCCAAGTGGAATTTACTCCATTTTCTCTTCCCTCTAAACTTGTCATCTCAACAATTTCAAATTCTACCTAACCATATTTATGTGCACATTCATCCAAATGTGCTCATTCCTCCTCCAATCACATGTGGACAGGTGGCCTTCTCTCATTGGATGGTCTTTTGTACCACATTCATCCAAATCCTTCAATCTTCCTTTCTTCAAATCTATAAATAGAGAGCCTCTCCTATTAAATTGATCATCCACAATCCATGCAAGCTTATTATACTCAATTTCACTCATAACTTCATCCATTGCATTTTGAATTTCATAGTTTTATATCAAGTTTATCAAGGTTATCATCACATTACATCAAAGAATCAAGACTCTTCATCAAATCACACTAAGGAGTTGGAAAAGGGCCATTTCCTACACATAAATGACACCAATTCCCCCACGGGATTGGAAGTTTGCTCATTAGAATAGGATTCAATTGCTTTCATTGTGTTGTTATTCATTTCTTTTCCTATTTTGATGTTGCAATCTAATTTCATGGGGAATGTTGCTTCTATCTTGCATTTTGATCTAATATTGTGTTTGTTCTTTGTGTTTGTGCATGTATATAAACACTATTCACAATAAATCCCTCGTGAATTATCTTAGAAGTTATATAGTGATTGTAATTTTGTGGCAATGATGCTCTTTGTTTATGCACTTAATTAGAAAGATCTATTCTATATTGATTCTTTGTCTTAGGCCCACAACCGAAGTTTGTGGTAACTAATACTTGGAGATGAGGATCCAAGCGTAGATTTCCATCATTCATAATCTTGATTGCATTTGAAGTCAATAATGAAGACATAGTTCGGGGTGCTTCAGTACAACTATAAAACTACATTGAATGGGAAGTATATTATGGTTAGCAGTAGGAATTAAATACAAACGCACATTTAAAGCATTTAATACAAATGATGTTTAAATACAATATATGCTTCAATATTTAATACAATGCAAATAAAATAGTTGTACTTTATTTATTAGGATGTTTTCAAATGCAAACAAATGAGTGTATTTTATAGAGAGAAGGGAGGGGAGAGGAATTATAGTATCTCCAAATTGACAAGACTACCAAGCTCTTTTGGAATAGAACAAAACAAAAGATTTTTTAAAAGATCCTTGAAAATAATTGTAATAAAAAATTTGATAAATGACCATCCTAATCTTGTAAAAATTCCATTGAAGTTGGAATGACTCTTATATTAATGGTATTATGCTATTTTCACTAATTGTTCTAAATTGAAAAGCTTCACACCGTACATGGGACTATATAAACATGAATAAAATTCAACATGCATCTTATGGAATAAAAAACGATAAATAAACTCTTGCAAAGAGAACTTATAGATATTTCAAGGAAGTTAAGGAACCCAATTGTGGAGGTAATGAGCCAGTTAAAAAATTATCACTCAGATTGCTATCAAAAACACTAGTTGAAATACTTAGATAGGTAAGTTGTAGCTAGGACATGTGATTTAATAATAAAGTGGAATAATTGTGCTATAATTGATAAATAAGTAAATATACATAAATCTTAACTACTTTAGAAAAAATAGATAGCAACCTATGTAGTAAGAACTCTAATCAGAAAATAGGTTCAAAAGAACCCAAATCAAATTCCATTCAAGATAGTAAGTTAAATGATTGATTGAGTAGATTCCTAATAGGGTTCTTTATGGAGCAATCATCTCCTAATTCTATTGTTACAACGATTATATTTTTATTAATTCAGTCAATTTGTAGTCAATAATGACCAATTTGGACATGTGAGACAAATTTTTCTTAAACATGGTGATCCAAACATCAGTAACTAAGTCAAAATACATTTACATATTCACTTCAAAATATGGTTATTTTTTTCTATTTTTGAGAGTAGGACTCCTACAATGAACTTAATTCTAAATTGTAATAACTATTTCTGCAATCCAGATATGCAAGAAACCAACATAATAATTCCCCAAATTGCATTTCAGACTTTCAGACATAAAACCGGGGAAAACAATTAGTAAGCACATTCAAGAAACAATGTTGTGGTGAGTGAATTCTTCTACTACAATGTATGGAATTCCCCTCTTGTCTACAAAGAAAATTTGAAGAACTGTATTAGGATTTTTTTTTTGAACAAACTAACATTTTTGCATGGCAATACAAAGAAACGAAGAGAAATGTTGACTTTGCTTCCATTTTAGAACATTAAACCTGAAATATTTGCACTCTAGATTAGAAGTATCTATGTGTTAAGCCTTTAAAAATGTCACTTATGTGAATCCCCTACTCCTTAGAAATACTAAATTTTGGAGTACTTAGCAACCCAACATGTAAGATAGTATTCATTTGGTTACTCACTATTTCCATCTTCCAAACTCTAAAGTTATTTGTTATCAAATGTCAAACTCAAACAACAACAAGACTTGGTTTTACCTTTGTTTTATTGTGGAGCTCACTGGAGGATGAAAACATCAACTCATATATTTGAGTTGGAATTTGCAGGTGGCATTAGACACTTATTATCTCATATGTTATAGCATGCATCTTCCTAATTATGAATTATGAGCAAGACTTGGGCACTTTTTTTTCGAGTATGTTCCTTGTAAAGTCAAAATACATTTACATATTCACTTCATAATATGGTTTTTTTTTTAAATTTCTGAGAGTAGGAATCCTACAATGAACTTAATTCTAAATTGTAATAACTATTTGTGCAATCCGGATATGCAAGAAACCAACGTAACGATTCCCCAAATTGCATTCCAGAATTTCAAACATAAATCTAGGGAAAAAAATTAGTAAGAACGTTCAAGAAACAATGTTGTGGTGAGTAAATTCTTCTACTACAGTGTATGAAATTCTCATCTTGTCTAAGGAGAAAATTTGAAGAACTTCATCAAATTTTTTTTTTGAACAAACTGACATTTTTGCATGGCAATACAAAGAAACGTAGAGAAATGTTGACTCTATTTCCAATTCAAAACATTAAGCCTTAAATATTTGCACTCTAGATTCAAAATAGCTATGTATTAAGCCTTTAAAAATGTCACTTATGTGAATCCCCCGCTCCTTAGAAATACTCAAGTCTGGAGTACTTAGCAACCCATAATGCAATAAGATAGTATTCATTTGGTTACTCACTATTTCCAGCTTCCAAACTCTAAAATTAATTTTTATCAAATGCCAAACATAGACAACAAGACTTGGCTTTACCTTTGTTTTTTTGTGGAACTCGTCGGAGGATGAAAACATCAACTCATAGTTTTGAGTTGGAATTTTTAGGTGGCATTAGTCACTTATTATCTCATATGTTATAACATGCATCTTCCTAATTATGAATTGTGAATAGAACTTGGGCACTATTTTTTCGAATATGTTCCTTTGGAATTCAAGATTTATATTGACCATCAATAAGCTTTTCTTAGACTATCTCATGGCTCTTGGAAATTTCCAGTCCCAAATTATTTTTTTGCATATAATATTTCATTTTCCTAGGTTGTGATTTGTGAAAGAATCTTAGCTAGTTTTTTATATATAGAAGGGTAGAAGTAGAAAATTTATATTATATAAACAAAAAGATAGTATTTACAAACCTTACCAAAAATACAGTAAAGAAGTCTCGATTGCCAAATAGTATGGAAGAGCAATCCAATAACAAAGCAAATTGTACAAAAAACCCAACAACTCGTAGTTTTAACAGATACATAATAAAGCATGGATTAATTTAATATAGTAACAAGTAACCAATAAACCACTCCTCAACCGTTGAACATATTTTTCATAAAATAAATATTCAATCAAAGCTCAAATAAAGTTTAATTAGACTTGTAAAGGGTATTGAAAAAATTCATATAGAAAGAGCACACAGTTTTTGCATAAAAATAGTTATTGCGTACCTTTGGTAACACCATTTTCTGCTTCAAACCATAGGATTTCAAACCTTGTAATTTTAAACCCTAACAAAAGCAAATAGAATTGTTTTACAGTCGCATATAGATTTGAAAAAAGTAAAATTCACTAAAACTATGGCAAGTGATTTACCCCAAGATTTTGCACAAATTGTGTCGTGGTGTCAACGATGCTAATGAGAAAAAATGAGCAAAGTTTACAGGAAAAATTTATGAAACCCTACCATGGCAGAATATTTTTCAAATGAGATGAAACCTATCTCCTTTAGTTGTTGCTTCAATCTACTCCCAATAAATGAAAGATTTTAAACAACACAATGGTGGTGCTGTTAATTTTAGTTTAGCACAGTGGAGGTGCTATTAATTTCAAATTTTTGCATGGATACATAAACAACACAATGGCGGTGTTGTTAAGATAAGGATAAGGCGTGTGAAGTACATTTTTCCAAGAGTTAGACTAAGGAATGGTCGGTGGGTATTTTCTAGGCATGTGATTTGCAATTTTCTAGCAATTTTTCTCAAGTGTGAGACAATTCCAGTCAGGCATGAGACAATTCTGGTGGGTTGTGCCCACAATAAATAGCCAATCGGCTAACTATCGACTAAAAATAAATGAATAAAAATTAAATGCAAGGGTTAAGGGGTATTTAACTTTAAAAATGATAATGCTGAAGTTGTGGAGGATTGATTTGTCACTATCAAACAATTAAGTGACATGAAAATTGTCTGATCTTTTTTGTTGTTTCAAGAAAATTTTGAGAGTTGTGAGCTTGATTCCAATTTTTTCAAGATCGATCTAATAAATTATGAATTTGAAAACCTATTCATCTTCATCTTGTAGATAGCTAAATTTTTCAAGGTAGCATCTAAGGGAATGTTGTAGGAGTTTGTTGGCTTGATAGGTGATCATGTTCTTGTTGGTCAAACCCTCTTGGTGATCTGGAGAAGTTCATGATCATTCTTGACAAGGATAGTTATTGAAGGAATATCCCAAAAATGATGTGATGAGCTTGAGGGTTATGTGCAGGAGATTACAGGCCCACAACCATTAGAGGCTGCAGTCTACTTCCTTGCATGCTTGCTCCCGCTTAATGCATGTTCATGAGGGTGTTTCATCGCTATGAGCTTGTCGTTCTTTTCTTTCCAGGGGTCTCTTGACGCGTTTGGGGTGTGGATTCATTTTTTTTCTTTTTGTTGCTCAATGGTGATATGCTCTTTGTTTGCAGGGGGTTTTAAGGGTTTAGCCCCATTTCTCCTTTGGTAATGGATTTGGGTGAAGCTTCGAGATTTAAATCTGCTCTAGATTTTCATGCATCTTTGGGAGTGAAGTCATCTTCTCCTGTTAAGAGGAATGTCAAGGAAAAACCATTATAATGATTTGGGGGTGGGAGGGTTTTCTCCGTCTGGAGGCCCTCGCATCCCAAAAATTAATGGGTGCCTGGAGAGGAGAAAAGCTTGACCTGTGTTGGTGATTCAACCATAATTAATTGCTAAGGATGCGGAGTATTTTACGAATCATGCCTTGATTTGAAAATTAATGGGAATGTGTGTCTCACTCCCATTATTGGAGACATGAGCTCAACGAACTTGGAGGGTGAAATGGAGGTGATGCTTCTAGCAAATAGTTACTTTATGGTTGTTTTTAATTGCATGTCTAATTGCAACAGGGTTTGTGAAGGAGGGCCCTATTTTCACAATCAAATGGGATTATTCATCAAGCCTTGGCACATTGGTTTTAATCTGTTGGAGGAACTTCTTAATCATTTTCTTGTGTGGGTTATCCTCCCTTGGTTCCCAGTTGAGTATGGGAATAATGACATCTTGCAAATGGTCACTTCACGCATGGGGAAGTCATTGGGTCCCTCTAAGCAAACCTAGGATGGAAAGGTAATGACTTTTTCTCACATTTGTGTTGAGATTGATTTGAGTAACCCTCTCCTAGATTCTCTAGAAATTTGTGTGGGTACGTCTTCTTGGATGCAACAACTAGATTATGAGACCCTTCCTTTTCGATGTTGGTTATGTCATGAATATGGGCACTTGCAATGTAGATTTCCCAAGATCAAATCTGTAGAGTCACAGTCTTCTCAGCCTCCTCACAACCCTCCCAAGGCTGATAAAGGGAAGGATCCTATTTCTAGTGTTACAACTGATAATGAGGGCTTCATTCCTATCAAGCCCATAACATGAATCGTGGGAAGAAGAGGACTTCTAAGGAACGACTGGAAGGGGACACTTTTAATAGGTTTGATGTGTTGGATGACCTTAGCCAGTAGGAGGTGAATCCGGGTTTGATGGCTCTGGATCAAGGAACCTTGGAGGTGGTTCAAGAGAGCATTATATCTGATAATATTCAAATTACCCAAGAAATTGGTACGTCTCAAATGGATAATGATCTCAATCTGGTGGCTTTAGCGGCTCATAAGGTCCTGGAAGCTATGGAAAAGTTAGGGGGGATCTCTCTTCCATTGATGACACATAGGGCCCGATTTGGATAAAGGAAACAAAGATTCTCCTTCTTTGGGTCTCTTCAAAAACATATCGAGAAAGGTGTTCCTAAGAAGGCTTCTAAGGTTGGGAGAAATAAGGATGTAGAGAAAATTAAGTTGATGGGGGAGACAATGGTGGAGTCAGGATCTATTAAGACTCTTGATTCTCACTTTTCTAACCCTCAGAAACGATCATCCTCCCATGCAATGTAAGGGGCTTGAACAGTGGCCCTCGATAAAAATTTGTTCATGATTTGGTGAGAAATCATTCTCTTGATGTGCTCTTTAAATAGGAAACTAAGTTATTTGTTGAGAATATGTGTGGTTTAGTGCCTAAACTTTGGGGCATGGTCAATGTCAGTGGATTTTTCTCCAAGGTAATGTTGGGGGTTTGGCTTGTTTGTGGAACCCATTGAAGATCTACCCTCTTTGGTGAATGTATTGTAAGTCCTCTATCTCAATGGTTGTGTCGAGCCTAGAAACTAGAGAAACCGTTCTTCTTACCAATATCTATGCTCCCATTGATTTTTTGGGTAAGCAATGCCTATGGTCTCACATCTGTTATATCTAGTTCTCTGCTTCTCTTTATCCTTGGATTATTGCTGGTGACTTTAATGCCATTATTGATCTGCAAGAAAAGAGGGGAGGAATTTTGAAGTTGGAGCCTTCTTTTCTTCTTCATGGTAATATTTCATCTTTGAATCTTGTTGACATTAAGCCTAGTAATGGGAAGTTTACTTGGAATAATAGGAGAATTGGGGAGGATTGTATTATTGAGAGGCTTGATAGGTTCTTGGTTTCCTATTTTTAAAATGGGATATCTTGGTCTATTTGCTCTAAGATTTTGGATTGGAGGGGTTCAGATCATTGGCCTATTAAGCTATCTGCTTCATTGGATCGTGTTGCTTGTTCTTCCTCCAAGTTTCAACTTATGTGGTTGTGGGATGCCTCTCTATGGGATCATGTTGTTGAGTGGCGATATTTGGGTAGACCTTCTTTTGGCACTGCTATGTATTCCTTTACCAAGCAGTTGTAGTATGTGAAGTACCAACTTAAAAGGTGGAACAAGTTGTGCTTCGGTAAAATTTTCCATGCTAAGGTTGATTCTCAAGCCAGTTTGGATGATATCACTCGTGATATTAGGAAATTTGGCCTTTTTGAGGAATCTCTCAAGGAGGAGGTGAGAGCTTTGAAATTTTTGGAGGAGTGTGAGTTACGTGAGGAGGTTTACTGGAAACAAAAGGCTCGAGTTGATTGGTTATAGGAAAGGGACAAGAACACTGCCTTTTTCTTCAACTCTATGAAGGCTAGGAGGCATGGTAATTCAATCCCTTTTCTTGTGAATGTTAGGGGTGATGTCTTATCCTCTTTTGATGAGATTTATAGAGAAGCATCGTAGTACTTCACCTCTATGTTTAGGGAGGACTCTTCAGATGTGTTGGAGCATGAAAATCATGTCTTGTCCTGTATCCCTTCTTTGGTTTCTATAGAAATGAATGAACACCTCTTGGGCTATATTTCCCTGGAGGAATTGGAGGCCATAGAATTTTAGATGAAGAAAGGGAAAGCTCCTGGTCTTGATGGATTTTTGATTGAATTCTTCCAAGAATTTGGGGATATTATAAATCTAGATTTATTAGAGGTGGTTCACAAATCTTAGAGGAATAAGAAGATGCTGAGGGTTATAAATTCTATTTTTTTCTCTTATTCCCAAATGTGATGGGGTGGATAGGTTGAGTTTGTTTCGACCCATTTCTCTTTGCAATGTGGTATATAAAATTCTTTCCAAGTTGATTGCTAAGAGGTTGAAGTAGTGGATAAATAGTCTTATATCTGAGGAACAGGGGGCTTTGTGGCAGATAGGAAAATCTTGGATGGTGTGGTCATTTCCACTGAAACCATTCATTTTATGGTGACCTCTAAAGAAGAATCTATCTTCATCAAGTTGGATAAGGTGAAGGCTTATGATAGAGTTAAGTGGTCCTTTTTGAGTAAAGTTCTTATTGCTTTTGGTTTGGCTGAGGAGTGGGTGTTGTGGATTATGAGTTGTGTTACATCCACTTCCTTTTCAATTTTGATCAATGGGGAATCATCTTCCTTATTTAGGGCCTCCAAAGGTCTTTGACAAGGGGATCCCCTTTCTCTGTATTTATTCATTCTTTTGGTTGAAGGGTTGGGGAGAGTCATTAAGAGAAATGTGGCGCGGGGTCTTATCCAAGGTTGCGCTTGGGGCAATGGTTTACCTCCTCAATCTCACTTGCAATTTTTTGATGATACAAATTTGATGGGCATGGCCAAGGTCAAAGAGGCCACTAATTTACATAAGGCTTTGGACATTTATCTTGCTGCTTCTGGGTAGATGATTAATGAGGGTAAGTCTTCTATTTTTTTCTTTAACATTCTGAAGCTCATTCAACAAAGGATTGCTCATATTTTGAGGTTTTAGATTGGTTCTCTACCTTTAACCTAACTTGGTATTCCTATTTCAACCGGTACCCTCCCTAGGGGCTCTTGACAAGTTATTTTAGACAAGTTTCATGTGAAGGTGAACCATTGGACTCATCGATGGCTCTCTTTCGCTGGTCAAGTTTAGATTCTTAAGTTAGTGGTGCAAACTCTTCCCAATTATAGGTGTATGCTCTAGGTGGCTCCCATTGTCTTTATTAAGGATTTGGATTCTTTGGCCTGATAATTTTTATGGGCTAGAAGTTTTTCATCTTCTAAGTGGAGCCTTGTGAAGTGGGATATTGTGTGTAGTCCGAAGCAAGTTGGTGGTCTCGGGTTGTGACATTCTACTCTGACTAGTGTGGCGTTGTTTGCTAATATTTATTGGAGATGGTGTTTGGAATAGGATCATGTCTGGGCTAGGATTATTTCTCACAAATATCTTGGCTAGGTACCAAAGGAGGAGGTTCCTCGATATTCTCTTGTGGGAAAAGGTTCTATGATTTCGGAAACGCTTAAAAAAGGTGCTAAGCTGGTCAACGGAGGCTTGTTTTGGATATGCAATAAGGGATCTAAGGCTCTCTTCTAGCTTGATTCTTTGGATGGGTTCTCCCCTATCATGAGTAGGTATCTTAATTTGCAGGATCTTTGTTAGCGCTTCTTGGAGGTTGGTTGGTCTTGGGTGGCAGATTATAAGAATTCCTACCTATGTGGACATGTGGAGGTATCTATATGGAAGCTACCTCGTGAGTTGCCTATGGTTGGCTTGGAGGAGGCCTATTTTGAGCTTCAAAATATTCTGGAAAGTAGACAATGCAACTCTCTAAAGGATAAGGATATTTTGGCTTGGAGTTTGAATCCTAAGGGGGTCTTCTCGATTTCCAATGGATACAAAGAGCTGATTGCTCGAAAGTATGGTGTGTTGGAAGTGCCTTGGTGGAAAAATGTTTGGAATAAGTTCTCCTGGCCCAAGTGCAATTATTTCTTGTGGACCTTAGCTTGGAACAAATGTTTGACTTGGGAAAATCTTTAGAAGTGGGGATTCTAGGGCCCATCTATTTGTGTTCTTTGTGGGTGTAGTGAGGAGGATTCTTCTCACTTGTTCTTTCATTGTCCCTTTTCTATGCTTATTTGGCATTTATGGTGGGGTATTTGGAAACATCCATGTGTTCATGCCTCTTCTCTTGTGGAATTCTGGAGTAGCCTAAGGAGACCTCCTACTCAAGCTTCTTTCCTCTAGATTGTGTGGTGCATTGGCCCTACTTTCATTCTTTGGCAGATCTGGCTAGAAAGGAATCATAGGATTTTTCATGAGAGCAAGCTGATGATTCAACAAGTTTTGCAAAGAGTTTTTTGTATGATTCAAGAGACTACGGATGCTAAATGTGAAGTGATTTTTCCTTTGGAAAGGATTCATGAGGATATTGTGAATAGTTTGGATTTGTGTGACTTGGCCTTCAACTCCTTTTGTGTTTGTCATGGTAGGAATTCCAAAAATAAGGTTCAAAGGGTTGGGAGTTGGTCTCCTCCTTTGGTGGATGTTTTGAAGATCAACACTGATGGTTCTTCTAGGGGTAATCCTGGGCCTACTGAGATTGGTGGGGTTGGGAGAGATTGCTTTGGATACGTTATCTTCCTTTTCTCCATTCATAAAGGGCAGCACACCAATAATATTATGGAAGGGTTGGTGATCCTTTGGGCTATTGAGCGTGTCTATATGCTTGGTTGGCATAATATTATCTATGAATCAGACTCTCATATAATTGCCAATTTATTGAATGAGGAAATTTGGAGGGGGTTAATTGGAAACTTGCTTTAGTTGTTTGGCATATTTTGCAGTTGTGTTACATGCTAGAGGAGGTTTATTTTACTTATAGATCCCTCAGGAATGGAATAGGGTTGCTGACTATTTGGCCAAATGGGATTTTGAGCATGCTAGTGATTGGCAAATTGAGGGATGGGATCAGTTATCCCCTAATCATTGCCAAGTTCTAGAGAAGATTATTTCGAAGGACATGGCTGGTTGATTTTGTGGGTAGTTGGTTGTGTTAATGTGTTGGTCTTGGTTGGGTGCTTAAGGGCTAGGTTTTCTTGCTTTCTTTTGGGTACCTTTGTGAACCCCGATCCCTTTGTTTTGGTGATTTCTTAATATTAATAAGTTCTTACCCTCTTTATTCAAACTCTCTTTGTGAGCTAGATTAATATTGATAAGTAATATCATAAACAACATACACATACATGAAAATGGCTTAGATAAAAATGATTTTAGATTTGATTCTTTATTTCTTTTAGAAATTGAACTACGCTTTAATTGTTCTTCCATATACAAAAAAGTGCATATTGAATTTCGGTAAATGCAATGATATAGAAAAATGTCACATTAACATGTATTTAGTTAGTTCATAATAGTTAGTAGAAAGTGGTGGGAAAGTTTGAATTTGAATTTGAAGCTTTGATTTCAGGTTCATTCTCATGCACCTCAAGATAGAACAAGGTCAATCTCAAGCCACTTGAAAATTTGAACTCTAGGATAACATGATAACATTGAGGTATGGTGTGGGTCAGGGGACCTAGATCGATTGGCTAAAGCATCCTATTGTAGGCAAGAGGTCATGAGGTATAGTATCCCCTCGTCCTTGTGGTATCGAAGGGTGTGTCACACCAACATCACTAGTCATGTGAACAAAGTTTACCAAGCGCACTGCAATTTATAGGGGGCTATCCAATTCCTATAGTCTAAAAAAAAAGCATTGAGGTATGGTGTGAATATGTGAAAATAAATGTGAATGAGGGTACAATAATGATGAGTAAATGACAAATGGAAAATAAGTATAAATAAGAGTAAATAAAGACAAATAGGGATTAGTTCATGAGTCAAACGAAAAATAAAATTATATCATTTATCATTATATTATTATATTGAAACATGCCACCAAAATACATATAAAACTAAATAGAAAATTGCAAGTCACACAATAGACTCAAGTAGTCAGGATAACTTGCAAAACCAGAAACAACCTTTTACAAGAGAATATCAAGAAATGAATGTTAGATTATACAATGCATAAAATTGATTAAAAGATGCATTACATACAAGAGGAACCTTGCTTATATAGGGCATCACAATCATATTGCCATGTTTGATTAAATAATTGTAAGTATTATAGCAAAAAGGAAAAATAAAGTAATAAAAAAAGATAAAAAAAGAAGATAGCCACCTCAAATAGAATAAGGCTAAAAGTGGTTGCAACAATCACCACCCTAGGGACATGCTCATATTTAAACAAGTAGTAGTTGGAAAAAATAATATTCAACATATTTTCTCTTGAACATTCAATGAAGTACTTGTTCATCAAACTTAGGATGGAAACCTTGAGGATTTATGGAGATACAAGGATGAAATCCTTGGGCATTTCATGCAAAGATCGAGACAAAAACCCTCAACTTTCTAATTGGTGGTTCTATTTTTGGAGTTGCACAAATTTTAAAATATTTTATAATAGTCCAATTTATAGTTTTAGTATTGTCCTATTTAGTAGTCAACACTAACACTTACCTAGTTTTATCATAGATAATCTAAATAGCAACCAACATCATCACTTCTTAGTTTTAGTACAACACTCCATTATAGCTAGTTTTAGCACCTTAGTACAATAGTTCGATTTTAGTTAGTTTCAATACCATCTAGGCAACAAAAAATACTTCTTGGATGTGAAGGGTAAGAGTATAGTCCACTACACAAAGAACAACAATTTTAGGATTTAGAATCCCTATCATACAAAGATCTCCATTAAGCAATAGTAACAAGATTTTCCTAAACTTAAAGCCCAATTTCATATCAGCAAGTCATTATTAGTAGGACTAGAAAAAAAAATTGAGGTTGGATTATTAGTATATTCTATATAAGTTGACATGGCGATGGTATTAGAGAAATAATCCTAAAGTGTTAGAGATCTTTGATATTTGGAAAGAGAAAATAAGAAGAATTCTTACTTTAGATACAAAAGTAGAAAAGATGTGTGGTAGAGATAAAAAAATCATTTGATGAGGCTTTGAATTTTTTTGTAAATTAACTCACGTACAATTAGGAAACATTGACAATTTTAGTGAGAGACTTCATAGCCAACCTGATTCTTACTCTATGTAGAAATAATATGAGCACGACTAATGATGCAGAAGGTAGTCCATCAATTACTAGTCGAGTTCCTAACAATTTAGCTCCACCTATATCTCAAGTCCCAAGAATCTTTAGATTCAAATTCCTACCAAGGGAATAACCATAGCTAGAGGGAGGAGAATGACAATGTCTAACCTTAGAGATGATGAATATCTATTGTGAGGAATATCACAATCTTAGTCAGATATGTCCCTTAGGGATTATTATGATTTATATGAGGAATGCACCAAGAAGGGGAAGAAGGGATCCTCAATATCAAGCTCTTAGAGATTTCCAAATTTGAGTTGGAAAAATAGCCATTCCTACCTATGCTAGGTTTAATAAATGTTCATCTCAAGCAAGGTTACAAAAGATCGACACTTATTTTTGTTGAACCAATGGTTGAAGATGATGTTATCAATTTTTCCACTCTTCACCTAGAAGGGGTGGCTCATGAGTGGTGGTATCATAAGATAATCACTTAGGGACACGATTCTCTCACCACCTTAGAAGAGTTTGGGGAGAAGTTGTTGAATAGGTTTGAATGAGAGGATCTAAAAATTTATTTTAGAGTTCTATCTCAATTGAAATATCATGGATGGGTAGAATACTATGGGATTGAATTTTAAAGGTTTACAATAATAGTACTAGATGTATGAGATAGGAGAATCACAATATTTTCATCAAAGGGTTAGCCAAACATCTCAAGGGCTTAATGAGATATTTTGGTCCATTAACTCTTCAGGATGTAGTCACGAAGGTCTTGGATCTAGAATCCTAGCACCAAGGAAAAAATCATTACCAAAGGGCCTTATTTCAACCAAAACAAATGGAATATTAAAAAAGAAGGCTAGAGATCTATTCCTCCACCTAATAAAGGTATGGATTCCAAAAATAAATTGAGAAGGAAGTCATTGTGGTTCAATTGTTGTGAGCTAGGGGAACGTGAACATTGTTGTGAGCTAGGGGCACCTAGAAATTGTTGTCTACAGAAGGGACAAATCCATTACATTGAGGTTTCCTTCGTTGATGTGCTTGAAATAGTAACCATAGAAGAACTTGAACCTGAAATAATGGGCACAACAACCAATAATAACCCTTTGGTTGTAATTTTATGAGGTCCCAATTTCCACACTCTTAGGGTTTGTGGGGTCTTGTTGGGATAACACATCACCATTATTATAGATAGTGGGGCCACACAATTTTACTGATGAATTATTGGTAAGCAAGAGGTAGTGATCAAAAGAATTTCTAATGGAACACCTAGGATCATCATTGCAAAGAGGATGTAGAGATATTTTTGTAAGGACCAAATTGTATGGGCTTTCAATTGCCTCATTATCTAATCATAATTGACTCCTAAAAGAGACACATATCCAATAGACATTCAATATCCAATAGACACATATCCAATAGATATTCAAGCGATTCCAAAGAAGCATAATAAGGTCTTCAATCATATACCCTCAAGGCTTCCACCAGATTGTTGTTTTCAACATTTTATAAAATTGGAGATAGGGACTAATATTGTTATTATTAACCCTTACATACATCTATAAATGCACAAAGAAGATATAAAGAAGGAAATAAAATAATTGTTAGCATCACAACACATCAGACTAAGCTCCAATCCTTTTCTTCTCAGTAGTCTTGGTGAAGAAAAAATATGATATTATGAGAATGTGCATTGATTATAAGGTGTTGAACAAGAGAACTATAAAAAATAGGTATCTAATTAATTGACTTGATGAACTAATAAATGAACTTTGTGGATCAATAAATTTTGGTAAAATTAACTTGAGATTTGTTTATCATCAAATTTAATTCCATGAAGATGCAACAAAAATAGCTCCTTGTTCTCACTAAAAACACTTTGAATTTTTAGTCATGCCATTTGGTCTCACCAATGCTCCTATCACCTTTAAATCATGCATGAATCACACATTCAATAAGTATCTCCAAAAAAATATTTTAGTATTTTTTGATTATATCTTGATATATAAAAATAAATGGGAGGAAAATTTGAGACATTTGGATGAGTTACTTGGGATTTTGGAACAAAAGTAATTGTATGATAAATAAACCAAATGTGAGTTTGGGTTGATTGAAATTATATACTTAGGACATGTTATAAGTACTCAAGGAGTTCAGGGGGTATATTAATATCTAAGCCATCATTAGTTAGCCAATTCCTAAGACACTGACATAATTAATTATTTTTCTGGGGCTTTGTAGATACTATAAAATATTTATTCATGAATTCTCTTACCTGTCCACCCCATTGACTTATTTAACAAAAAAGAGCATTCTCTTGGAATAAAAGGCACCAAGGGTACTTGAAAAATTCAAGGAGGGAATGAGTACTTTCCTTGTACTTGCAATACTAAATTTCTTACTTCTTTTCACACTTGAATGTAATACATCCAAAGAAGGAATTGGAGAAATTCTAATGCAAAATAATCATCCTATAGCCTTTGAGAGTCAGAAGCCAATGAACCAAAAAGAATATTTTCCATTTACGATAAAGATTTTTTTTTCATTATGCACATTATGGAAAAATTCAGGCAATACCTAGTGTATGGAAAGTTCATGGTGAAGATGGATTTAACAATACAATACTCTTTCTAAACCAATGGGAGCTTAATTATTGCCAACAAAAATGGGTAAGTCGTTTCCAAGATTATAATTTGAAATTGAATATGTCAAAGGGAAAAATAATTTAGTAGCTAACACACTCTCTAGGATGTTAAGCATATGCTCTGATTATGAGATTTATAATGATTGGGAGGACTTGCTAATAGTTGAATATGGAAAAGATGTTTTTTTTCTAATGATTTTTTTGATAAAAAATTTAGTGATGAAAGGATTAAAATAGTTGATGAACTTATCAAGTATAAGGGAATAATACTATTGACTCCTAAATTAAAGCTAAAAAAGAAAATTATAGAAGTAGTTCATGATTCTCCCTAGTAGGAAATCTAAGATAGTGTTACACTCTATCTTTTGAGAAATTAAATTATGTTATATTTTAATTACTTATTTTTGGATATTAGATGTTGCAATTAAAGTTGTGATTTATTTTGAAATTTTAGAATAGACATAGTTTTCATGATATGATTATTTTTGTATATTCATGTGAAAGTGGAAAATAAATATCAATTTTTGAGTAGTGAAAAAGAATGTGATCTTATCATGTTGTCAATTATTATGAATTGATTATTGATTAGAATTATGTTAATTTAAATACAAGACTAACTACCTTTAAGGAGAGGGTTCAGATCGAGTTGTATCAAAAAATTGTATCATGTGTTTGAGAAGTTTACACACATCACTAGTTTTAACTGTTGGAGAATGCCAAAATCAGAAAGCACAAATTGATAACCTTCCACAAGTGAAATGATAAAGACAATAAGATATCTATCATATAATATGAAGAGTGTATAAATACAATGAGAAACTTTGTATATATAGGTAAGATAGAAGAGGTAGGAAGGTAGGACTGAACAACTGACTAACCCTCCAAATATGCAACACTTGTGAGCTCACTTGACAAGTGTGTGAGAAAATGGCAAGTATGAATGCACTACGTGTCTCAAGTGATGACACATGTCTCAATGTTATGAAGTGGGACAAACATATGAAATAACCTAAGTAAAATTAAGCTAAGTATGAATAGGTCAATCCTAGAAAGTAGATTAACTAACTAGGTGAATAATGACTCTATTTACACTAACATTAATTGTGTGTTTGGTGATTTAATTTTGTCATAAGTAATTTCTTGACTTTCCATGTTTATATGTGCTTAGTTTTCTACAACTTTGTTGGTGTCTTAATTCGTTGTATGGTGAGTGCTTTGGCAATCATATATTTTTTGATTGTCGTAAGGTCTAACATGTTGGTACACTATTGTTCTAAGCATATCTCTCAATGTTGAAAATATCAACCTTATGTCCTAAGCCTTATATTTGAATTTATTTCAAGTGATAGTTTAAAATGAAAAATAATTTTTTAATTATTTTTTAATTTTAAATTCAAAATAAGTTTAAACAAAAATATCCATGTGTGGAAGCATGGGAATATACTGGAAAAGTAAATTCAAAGTGGGAGTCTTAGCGATGCTCAACACCACTCCATTTCTATGAGGCATATGAATTAAGAGGAAAGTTATTCATGAGTAATGGGCAGATAAGACTAGAGAGTAGCAGAGGAAAAAGGGGAGAACTTGGAATGAGGAAGACATGGAAAGAAAAGAGGAAAATAAGGAGAGAATGTAGAGGAAGATCAGGTCACGATTTGTTGACTTCATTTTGCAAGGGAAAGAGACAAACTGCAAAGTAAAGGAGTAAGGAAGAGAAACAAAATGAAAGAAAACTTCCAGGTTAGTTTGGTTATCATTTGTCTCTATTTTTCTTTGAGTAAAAAAATGTGGAAACTAAATTATATAGTATATTTTGTATGTTTAATAAATTTCTTATGAGTTAGTAGGGTGAAAATTATAATTCCTTCAAGGACATAATCTATTAATATATATTTTTATTGCTTTAAGTTATGGAGGTTGAATAAGACTTTTTTTGTTGACTGTATGATTTTGTTGAGAAAATTTGTATACATATGTGTGTGTTCATTGATTATATACACATATATCTATATGTATTTAAAGTTTTCTTTTTATATAACCCTTGGATATTATAAAGCTTTCATAGCTATACCTTATAATTGTGTAGAGGTATCTAACTAGCAATAACCTTATGACTGCATTTACAATACTAGATCAAAATAGATACTTGGTCGTATAAAGTGTGAATATATTAGGTATTGCCAAAGTATTTGGGTTGATTTAAATCTATCTAAGAAGGATTAATATTGTTGTGTGTAAAATGTGAAAGGAGGTCGATACCAATCTAACCACATTTATTACGTTGTTGTGAATAAAATGTGTATTAAGGTTGATGTCAATTAGACCACATAAACATTAAATATTGATGTGTGTAAATATGTATTGAGGCTATGCCAATTTAAAATCTCATAAATTATGATTTTCTTTGTATATGGTAAATATAGGGTCAATACTATGAGACCTAATAATGAGTTTTATTTGCATGCAAAAATGTATATTTCAGTAGTTAACTTGAATCATTACTTGACTAAGTGAGTTAAATTTACACAACAATCAAGTAAAGATTCATAGCCAGTATATTTACATATATTGAACATACACATCATGTTTTGTAAGATGTAAAATATTGAGAAGATATATCATGTTGTGTAAGGTGTAGAATTATCGAGTAAATATGTATGTTGTGTAAGATGTAAATTATTGAAAACCAAGACTACCTTGTTATCACGTGCATACATAAAAAAATATGTTAGAGATATGTTTTTTAATCATCATCTGTAATATGTTCCTTTTAAAGATAAATGGAGACATAAGCCATTGCACAATATTATAGAAAGAAAATATTTGTACAACTATTTTCATAATAGAAAATTGAGTGAAAAAATAGAGGTTACCTAGAAAAAGTAACAACATAATAGGTCAATATATTTGATCTTAAAAATAAGATAGTGCAAACAAAATATCCTACTGATAGGAACAACTTTTTGAATCAACTAAAGATATTATTGTTGGTTTTATATTATCAACTCTCTGGAGAGAATCTTAAGTACTTTCAAAAGTAGATTTCTCTAGTAATTAATTTAATTTAAATATTTCTATTATAAATATAAATACATAGATGTGTGTATTGATGAGATTTAGATACATGCATACATGTAGGCATATTTATAATTCATCTATATTAGCTAGTTTCAACTTGATGAAGTGAGAAATGGTAGTCAAATCGTCTTGGTTTGTTTCTCAATTAAGTTAAGGAAAATAATTTAATTATTTGAGTTGAAATACATTTGGTCATGAAAATGGTTTATTCCTAAGGATTTATTTTGATTTCAATTTCATCATCACTCAAGTTGCAAAGTTTTTATGTAAATTTAAGTTCTATCCTGATTGTGTCAAGTTGAGATAGTGTGGACAAATGACCTACAGTTCCTTTTTAGGATGTGAATATGCTTTAAAATGCTTTGGAAAAAGTGATGCATAAGATGTGTATTATTAGTCCATGATAATTAATAGGTTGCATGTTAACCGTATGTTATACTTAGGTAGAGTGTATTTAGGGCTATATGATAGGTTGCGAGCAACATATTCATTACCTCACACTCAATTATTAGATGACATGGTACAACTATAGATTCATTTTATTTGATACCCTTGTGAAGGGCAAGGCAACTTCAAGTAAAAAGGTGTGTAGGGGATCACCAATCTGTGATTGGAGGTAAAGCACCCAGATGATTCTCTCCCTCCATGTAATAGTTCAGGATGCTAGAGACTTGCTAATTAGAGACACATTTCACCTTCAGACAATGATTCTTCCTAATTTTAAAATTAATTACTGGGCGGGTGCATGGAGATGGGTAGCCAATTTGTGGCTACTTTCAATTTTTTTTTTGAAAATTTATAACACAAGCACGTTATAATGTGCTCGCATTATGACATGTTAAAAGCAAAAAAAATGAAACTCATTCATTCTTCATTTCAACTGTTTTTTTTTGTGCCCATGGCCAAAACCCCCATTTTTCACGCTTGCATTCTAGGAGGAGGCATTGTGCAAAAATCTTCACCAACGGTTGCTATTTCTTCGCAATGATAACGCCACGAGGAGGAGGAGGTTTGAGAGATAAGGATTGTTTGCTTTTTGTTTTGAATTTGTTAGTTTTAGGTTGTATTTGATATATATTTTTTTGAAGTTTTAGGAGATGCAAATCAACCTGTAAACCCTCAAATTCCTCAACAAGAAGAGAAACCAAATCCTCAAGAACAAAATCAACCACAACAACAACCTCCACCACCAATCACTCAACCCCCTCCTGACACTCAACAAAATTTAATGAGTGAAATTGAGAACAACAAAAAACAAATTGAGGATTTAATCAATAGGTTGAGTGATCCAAATGGTTCAATCACAAAAAGAATGACCCTAGCAAGTTCATTGAAAGATATGTTAAAAAATGTAGATTCAATTAGCAAACAAATAACTGGATGGCAAGATAGGAGGTAGGCAGCTAGGGCTTATTATGCGGATAAAGTATCATATAAAGATGTAAAGGATTTAAAAACTACAAAAGGTGATTTATGCTCATTACTCATCGACCCATGCAAAAATCAAAATATTACCCTCAATGCGAAGAGGTTTCTTATTCATTGGTGCCACCACCAACAGATTAGGAACCATTTTTATGATAGGTGGTACATGGTCTTTGATTACCCACCGTGCAACAATAATGAAGTCCCACAATATTTCCTTAGGAAACTATACAATGAGTTGATATTGAACAAAATCCCAAATTATTCTGATATGAGGGACTTCCAGGGGAGAGGTGGGGGGTCGGCTCAAGATAGACCCGATGCACAACTGGATCCTACGTAGCAAGGGAGACGAGCTCTCACTAGGTCGCCTCGTGAGCACGTTGTTATGCCTTATGTTGTGAAGGAGAGTGCCGATGTAGAGACATTGTAGGCGATCAACACTTTGACCCAGAGTGTCATCCATCATACTAGCCCTATTCTACATCGCCATCCAGGGGAGTCTTCGAGTGGTGGCCTTCGAACCCATGTGTGTCAATATTGTGGGGTGACTTGTTCATATGACCCCACCAACACTCAGGAGGCTGCTACGTAGGATCCGTTTGCAGCTATGGAGATGGAGAGGGCAGCTGAAATTTTTCATGAGGCATATGGAATTGATAGTCAGGTAAAAGTTAGCATGTTCATTGAATTGAATTTATTAAATTTCAATTTTGAAATGCAAGATTAACTAATTTAGTTTTATGATTTTAATAAAATTATAGGGTCACAGTGTTGAGATTGGATACACCAGCCCTCCACCTACTTATTTCTATAGTACACCTATTAGTGGGGTATGTAACTAGTAAACAATTATAAATTTATTACATGTTAATAGCATTGTTTTACAAATAGTATTTTAATATGTGATTTTCGATGTTGAACAGGCTAATATTAGAGGTTTTGAGGGAACACCTCCCAGTGCCAATGGATTTACTCAAACCTACATGGAGGTAATAGATTAAAAAGTTTAACTAATGAATTGTACTTAATAGATTTGTGTAGTTTATATGCACATCATTGATTATGTTGAATAATTTGTTGTTTTATTTTCATATGTTGTAAGATGAAACACCTTCGAATGTGATGAGGGAAATGGAGATCGGTGTTTCATCTGCTATACAATCCTTGATGGCTCTGATAGGGGAGGTATGAGGCAAATTAATAAATTTCAATTTACATTCGTTGTTATAGATGTTAGTTAGTGAAAAATGAAACCATTATTGATTCGTAGTTTAATTTCTATTTGGATGGTTTATACAGGGCTTGAGCATGCCTGAGCATGGGCGTGTGAATATTTCCCTCGAGGAGAGAGATCATGAGATGGTGGTAAGTGATTATTTTTCCAAATATATCATTTTTTATAATGTAATTTCTATATATTCATGTCTTTACTTCTTATTGTAATAGTTAAAACTTCACCATGAACTAAACACTAGGAGGAGGAGCAGGAGCACTCCTTAAGCACAACACAAATGATTGATAGACCTATCACCATCCAATCAACAAGCAAAGGGAAATAATTTATTTCCAGAGCATGGAGAGCAATGACTTTTGATTCCAGAGCCCTTTGTTGTATGCCTACATGACAATTTTGTACATATTTTGTATTGGACATATTTGATGTTGTATGCCTATATGGCATTCTCGTAAGCCTATATGGCTATTTTGTACATATATTTCATACTTATATTGACATATATTGATGTATTCCTACATGGTTATTTGGTTAATAAAAATATTTTTTATCGATGGTGTCCATATTTGCATTCTAAATTGATGGTTCAATAGATATGAGTTGTGTGTATTCAAGTGTATACTTTACAACTTATGTGTATACTTTGTGACTTACGTGTGTTCCAATGTATACTTTGCGACTTACATGTTTTCATGCGTATACCTTGTATTCGTGCATATACTTTGTATTAATTTGTGTATACTATGTATTCGTGTGTATACTTCAAGGCTTACGTGTTTTTGAGTACTTGTGCTTCCCTTATTCACATGTACATGCTTGACTTATTCACGTGTATACTTATTAATTGGTTAGCCTTAGCATTGATCATTGTTGTCCTTCATGGTTTGTCTTGAATATTAATTGATTGATGCTAAACAACTTTATCTAAAAGCAAAAAACATGTTTTCAATTGGTATTCCATGAAATGATTTATAAAAATATTCCAATATGTTCTTGATGCGTCACCATATAAACACGTCAAAAGATTTATATGTCAAATTTTTGCAATATTATTTCTTGTATACGAAATGGACTCGAAAGAAGGCAAGTTATAATTTATAATACAAATAAGAAATGGACTCAACATTGTCCTAGACCCCTGAATAGGTCTATTTAAAAAATAAACACGCTCTCGATCACTCTTCCAATTGCAAAACACCATTGGGCAGCATTTACCAGTCTGCAAATCCGCAAAATCCACAATTTTTAGGGCATGATTGGCCCTCTAACCCCACTATCCTCTAAACCCTCACTTTTCTCAAATTTCACTAGGGTTTATTGAAAAACCCATATCTAGAAATTATACAACCTCAAAACCTCTTCCAACACTCTTCATTCTACCAGCACAAACTTAATTGACCACCAAATTATGCTGCCATTGACTTTACCCACTTTTACTCCCTCAAACCTCTCTTTTTCATTCAAAACCCCTCTATTCCCAATTAGGGCATCATGCCATAACATACTTTTGACCTCCATTGTCCTTGTAGACCATTTGAACACATCAAAATCCACAAGCTCACCCTATTTCCAACCTATTCTAACTTATTCTCAATCAATTTCTTCTTTTCACCTTGTCTAGCCTTGCTTTTAAGGCCTAAATTCTGAATTTTGAATAGGGGTAGCATTAGTAATCTCTTCCAATGCCTTTACCAATGCTATTTCCTTATTTTTACTAACATAATTGACTCAAATGACCCCACACTAACTCAAAACTAAAAGCAAGATTACAGAATGGGCTATCATGGCCTTATTTGACATTATAATGACTAAAACCACTGAACTAGACCTTCTTCATCAAATGGAGGAACAAGGTGCTTTGCACCAATGATCATACACTTTTTGTGTGGAATACTCAGACTTCTCAATCGTCGAGTATATGTTTCTCTTTTCCATTGTTTTGCATGCCATCATAAGGGATCAAGTTGGTTGAACGCAACTCAGATCAATTACGTGTGTTTGGGTACAAAAGAGGACCATGCCTAGCATAAACCTACCTATCAGGATGTGTTGGAGTAGTTAGTTTGGTCACACGAATTGCAAAATGAAATTTGCACCACTTTGCAACTTTACACTACTTCCATTTGACACTTTTTCCATCAAGTGAAAACTGGACACTATAGCAAAACGACTCTGGGATAACAAAAACCGAGAGAGGTTATTGGAGAGAGGCCCAACACAATCTTGTAGGCTCAGATGAAGAGTTCGTAAGTGTCACAGTTTCTAAGTAATAGCCCGTCAAAGTTTGCTTCCCTTTTGCACTTTGGACCCTTAAGGGATCGATTCGGTTGAATGTAGCTTGGAGCGATTCCGCGTGTTTGAGTGAAAAAGAGGACCATGCCTAGCGTAAAAATATCTATTCAGATGTGTTGGAACAATCCATTTGGTCACACAAGTTGTAGAACGAAAGTTGCACCACTTTGCAACTTTGCACTGCTTGCATTTGACACTTTTTCCATCAAGTGAAAATTTTCCGCCATGGGAAAACCACTCTGAGATAGCCAAAATCGAGAGAGGTTTTTTTAGAGGGGCCCAGCACGATCTTGTAGGATTAGACAAGAAGTTTCTAAGCATCATGATATTTGAGTAAAAACATGCTGAAGTTTGTAGCCATTTTGCACTTTGGCCCCTTAAGGGATCGATCCGGTGGAACATAGTTCAGAGCGATTCCGTGTGTTTGGGTGCAAAAGAGGACCATGCCTAACATAAATATACCTATTCAAATGCATTGGAACAGTCCTCTTGGTCACATGAGTTGCAAAATGAAAGTTGCACCACTTTGCAACTTTGCACTACTTGCATTGGACACTTTTTCCATAAGTGAAAATCCGCCGCCATGGGAAAACCACTCCGAGATAGCCAAAACCGAGAGATTTTTTTGTAGAGGGGTCCAACACAATCCTGTAGGATCAGACGAGAAGTTTCTAAGCGTCATGGTATCTGAGTAACAACATGTTGAAGTTTGCATTCATTTAGCACTTTGGACTCTTAAGGGATCAATCCGGTTGAACATACCTCAGAGAGATTCCGCATGTTTGGGTGAAAAAGAGGACCATGCATAGCATAAAAATACCTATTCAAATGCATTGGAATAATCTTCTTGGTCACATGAGTTGCAGAATGAAAGATGCACCACTTTGCAACTTTGCACTACTTGCATACGACTCTTTTTCCATCAAGTGAAAATCCACCGCCACGGGAAAACCACTCTGAGATAGCCAAAACCGAGACAGGTTTTTGTAGAGGGGCCCAACGCAATCCTGTAGGATTAGATGATAAGTTTCTAAGAATCACGGTATTTGAGTAACAACATGATGAAGTTTTCAGCCATTTTGCACTTTGGACCCTTGAGGGATCGATCCGGTTGAACATACCTCAGAGCGATTTTGCGTGTTTGGGTGTGAAAGAGGACCATGCCTATCATAAAAATACCTATTCAGATGCATTGGAACAATCTGCTTGGTCACACGAGTTGCAGAACGAAAGTTGCACCACTTTGCAAGTTTGCACTGCTTGCATTGGACACTTTTTCCATCAAGTGAAAATCTGTCGGCACGGGAAAAACCACTCTAAGATAGCCAAAACCGAGAGAGGTTTTTGTAGAGGGGCCCAACATGATCTTGTAGAATTATACAAGAAGTTTCTAAGTGTCACCATAACTGAGTAATAGCATGCTGAAGTTTGCAGCCATTTAACACTTTGGACTCTTAAGGGATCGATCCGGTTGAATGTACCTCAAAGTGATTCTGCATGTTTGGGTGTGAAAGAGGACCATGCCTAGCATAAAAATACCTATTCGGACATGTTGGAATAGTCTTCTTGGTCACACAAGTTGCAAAACAAAAGTTACACCACTTTGCAACTTTGCACTGCTTGCATTTGACACTTTTTCCATCAAGTGAAAATCCGTTGCCACGGGAAAACCACTCCAAGATAGCCAAAACTAAGAGAGGTTTTTGTAGACGGGACCAATGGAATCTTGTAGGATTAGACGAGAAGTTTCTAAGTCTCACATTATCTGAGTAACAACATGTTGAAGTTTTCAGCCATTTAGCACTTTGGACTCTTGAGGGATCGTACCTAAGAGTGATTTTGCGTGTTTGGGTGTGAAAGAGGACCATGCCTAGTGTAAATGTACCATGCCTTGCATAGATTTAACATGTACTTAGAAGAAGATCAATAAAATTCATTGTTTCCTTATATTTTTCTATATTTTTACCAGAAATCTGATTGTTTCCTTGAACTTTACGGTTTCGTACAGGGTGATTGTGTTCTCTTTTTCAATCTCTTTGTGTTTCCATAGAACCAATACATATTTAGAAACATATTTTTATGTTAGGGTGCTTATTTGGTGAAAGTGAATAATTTTTATGGGGTTTGTGTTGATGCTCCTGTAAATTTTGATGGAAAAGGGTATGAAAAATGAGGTTTCACCCTAGGGTTTGATAAAATATTGCATGTAGAGGTTGGGTGATTGTATTTTGAGTTTTTTCAAGTGATTTTAAGAAGGTCCGAGGCATTGGCATGTTCTGGTAAGGTGTGGAACCATTCCTTTCAATAAACCCTCTTCATACTAGCATAAAATAAGGGTTTTGTGGTTTGGCATGGTGGAGTGAGTTTCTCCTGAGACAAATTATGGATTTGAGGTTTTGGATACATGAAAATTTCTATCCCAACAATTTCAGGGGGTTGTTGAATGTTTAAAGGTATTTTCCTTTGTAAAGGTATGTTCCTTTATAAATTTTGTCAAGTGGGACTTTGTTGGAAAATATGCCTCAACTTTTTGGCTTGAAATCTCTTGAAGACTTGGTGTTTTCTCTTTAGTCCTAGCCTTTACCTCTTTACCTCGGGGAATAGTTAATAGAGGCACAGTTGCACGGTTTACTGCTTTACCATGATCCTCTGTTGTTCGGTTTGCGGTTGGGCGGTGTTACTGCCATACCACGGCGATATCCTCATTGTTCAACAGTTGCGCGGTGAAGGCTCGACGGTCTGGCGTAGCGGTCACCTCCATACCGCAGGGGTCACCTGGAGAAGGCACGGTGGTGCGGTGAAACCATGGTGGTCGACGTAGTCGGTTACCTCCCTATTGTGGGATTCCTTCGATCTTGGAGCCGGTGCCGCGATGTTACCTCCTTACCGCGGTGGGCTTCACGTCGATTGGTGGTTACGCGGTGGATTTTTGCCACACCGTGGAGGTCTTTCATCTTGAGCATGGTAGACATAGCAGACAATGATAGATGCTTACCGCTATACCACAGAGGCTTGTTCTTTAAGCCGTGGTGGCGTGGTTGATGGTGACAGTTTGGCAAGTGAGTTGTCACCACTATACCGTGGGTGTCTTCTTGCTAGGGCACGTTAGTGTGGTGTATATAGCCTTACCGCGAGCGTATGATGGATGGCGAGTGGTGGTGCGGTAGAAGGGGCTCAGGTTCTATTGACTATTTGCGTGATGGTCAAAGCGATAGATGAATGGCGTGTCGACACTTGGCACGATGTCATTCATTGATTTTACATCATTGTTGTAAATCAACGCTGATTGGTTGAAAGCTTTATTCTTTGGAGCGATATATTTGCATTAAATGAATGATCTGATTCAAGAGGTTGACGGAGTGTAGATATGTCTTTGTATCCTAATTTAATTCTAGGTGACTCAATGTGTGTTGCATTGCGGTGCGTGTTATCAGAGAATGATGGAAGGCTTGTCAGTAGGGTAATTAAATACACCCTGATGGTTGTTGATTGAAATGACTGAGAGGTCAATCGGTGAAGTGTAAAGATGATCATATCATGCAGTGATAGTGTTCGAGAGGTATGCTAAGGCATTGTAACCATGAACACTAAGTGACACATAACCGATAAGATGTGAACCTGAGTGGCTGTGAGGCTGTGCTGGCCGAAAGGCTGGGTGAATGAGTGGGTTAGTGAAATAAAATGAATCTACACTGTATGTCGTGTGAGGACATTATAATAGTGTGAGGATTCTGTATAATGGTGTTTCCTATATTCTCTAGATGGACAAGATGTAAACTTCTAAAGAGCATAGCTTTGAGATTTTATTGTAACTATTTTGTTTCTGATTAATACAATTGAGTTGAGTGTTTTGGAGGGTGGGTTTTTTATCTGAAAGGGTTTTCCCCATGTAAATATGTGTGTCCATGAGTTTGTCTTTCATTTTGTTCGATTATGTAATCTGAATCTATGCATGTTTTAAATTTTTTATTTGTATGCATGTACTTTTCTCAGAAGGATTAATGGGGGAATCCACTGTGCCTGTTTCCACTTTATGGCATAGTAGTTTGTGTCTTTGATGTGATTTTAAAATTAAAGTCACTAAGGCACTATTGTTCTTAGATGTTTCATTCTAAGTTGACACATCTCATCCCCAACAAGTGGTATCAGAGC
This sequence comes from Sequoiadendron giganteum, assembly GCA_007115665.2. NCBI lineage: Eukaryota > Viridiplantae > Streptophyta > Pinopsida > Cupressales > Cupressaceae > Sequoiadendron > Sequoiadendron giganteum. Next base: position 474,136,567 of record CM021105.1, read on the forward strand.
TAGTTAAGGGAGGTTAAGGTTTGTTCATGATACCAACAGGTGGTATCAGAGCCTTCTTCTGGATGCTGGTTCTGTGTATTTCTCCTATGAAGATTTCTTAGCTTGGCAAGTTTGAGGAAATCTGGAGGAATCGGCTAATGATTGATCCTTTGATGAGTGAAATTCCTTTCTCTTTTGAGACAAAACGCAACATGAAATATGTTGGAGAATATTGAAGTTGATCATATTGTGACGATGTGGTCTGAGGCTCCTGGTTGGCAACAAATGATCCTGATGCAAGGGGTGTGAGTTTATGCTCATGGTTGTGTTGCAGCAGAGCATGGTTCATACTGGGTGTATGTGTGAGAGGTTCCCTGATGGTATGGAGTTGCTTGGGTTGTTTCTCAGCCATAGAGTATTGTATTTGTGTTGGGTGTTCTGACTTAGCACTGAAGGCAGTTTCTATGTTTCCTTGATTGCATGAAGGCTATGAAGTTGATCTGGGTGGCGGCTCTCTCGTATGCTTGTGCATGGTTGTGGTTTTGGATTTGGTCTAGAATGGGCTTGTGTTCCTATTTACCTATACCTTGTACTCACATGTTTTAGATTCATATCTTTGGCTTTGAAGGGTTTTATGTAGATTTCCCTAAAAATTCTATGATACATATTCATGACAGTTCACTGTTCTAGTTAATCGTGATTGTTGTGTGTAGACTTTTAAGTCATCCAGATGTGCAGTGAATATGGAGGTGCATGGGTGTTTTGGAAACACGGTGGTTTTGCAAGTTTTGCACGGTCAAGTAAAACTTGTGGTTTGTGGAGCTATTGTTAAACTATTTTCTAGACCCTAGCTTTTGGGGTGTGACTGGATGAGATAGTTGTAGTTCGACATGTTTGAGAAGGTGTGATTTCTTCTCTACATGGGAGTGTTGGTATGTGTTTTTCCACTCAAAATTCTTGTGGTGTTGCTTGCTGGTTTTCTAGATATGGTGCTTGAGTTGTGGACATGATTGGCGAATCAGATCTGAGCTTGATTTGGTGTTTGAGTCGTGTTTGTCTATGTGGTTATTCTCTTTGAGATCTCAATTTTACAGTTTCTAGTGCGATGATAGATTTGCAGGCTTCGTTGAGTGGATCTAGAGTTGTGCATTGTTGTGGGTTGTCTTTACCTACATGTTTGTTGTGGGACAACTCAGAAGTGGACTATCAATATCCACGAGGTTGCTTTTGTGGTGGTGCAAATCTATTAGCTGACCTTGTCTGTGGTCACTTGTGCGCTGGTGTAGTTGCTTTGAGATGAGAGGATGGATGTCATTGAGTACCTGAATAGTCAGTTATGGGGACCTATAGCACGTGTATCATGATGTCATGGAGAGCTTGGTACACATTATAGTGTAAGCTTTTGACAGTGATGATGTGGTATGTGTTGTTTGGAGATCTTGGTGCAGTTTGGCTCTGTTATCAGATGGACATGTTATCGATTGTACCTGGAGGTTTTTCAGATCAGTAGATGTTTGGTCATGATGCTTAGAAAGCTCGATGTCATGGTTCAATGGGAGCTTTAGCAGTGACTATGGATTCATCACTTGGTGGTGAATGATCTTCTTCGGTGTTGCAAATGTTTCTAGGAGGGACTCTTAGATCTTGTTGCTGTAGAAGAGTTATTTCGCATTTGTAGGGACACTATTTGAAGATGTACAACATATTGAAACCATGGAGGACGCTTGTAGTCTTTGGCTGAGATGTTGGTAGTGCTTCACAAGTGATGTTGGTTTAAAGCTTGTTTGTTTTATGTCATGGTATACTCTTGCTTGTGCATTAGAGTTTTGGCATGTTGCGTTGCTCTTGAGACCATGGTTAGTTCAATTAAAGCATGGTATCTCCTAAGGGGGATGTGTAGATCATGATGTCATGATAAGTTCTTGTTTCACATGCTTTGGAGCTTTGACAATAGTCTTGTAATTCTCTATGTTTTGAGTACTTTGTTTCATATGCTTGAGAAATTCATGTTAAATGTAGTTTGAAGTTTAACATGAGATGATAGGTTGTAGGTGCTCATGGGTACATGGAGGATAAGGTGAGGCTATTGTGTTTTTTACAGTTGAAATTCTGAGTAGCCTACACCTTGGTTGAACGTGAGTTCATCAGAGACCAATAAGGAGATTGCTTTTGTATGAGTCATGGTGGCTTGTATATCTTGGAGGAGCATCTTCTTACTCTTGGTTTGCTCGGAAGTGAAGTTTATTTGAGATTTATTTACCCATTATCTTTCAGATATGTGATATGCTTTATCTTTCATAGATATGGATCTTGAATTGTTGTTTTAAGATTTTGGAGGATTCATAGTGAAAGGTGGACATCATAGTTTATCTCCTTGTGCTTTTGAGGACTAGTAGGAGATAGGTATATGGGTTAGTTTGATCTTCTTTGAGAGGCTTACATCCATGATTTTTTAAGTTGAACAGTTGGGTGTTGTTATGGTTGTTCCTTTGGGATGTGAAGAAGATCATTCTTGACACAAATGGCACTTAGAAGTGTGTGTAGGAGGATGCTACATGTTGTGATTTGTTGTTTCTCTTTAGTCTAGTTTTTTCTCCTTGTATGTTCAATCTCATAAGACTTTAGATCTGAGATGTATATGTGGAGCCATGATGGTCACTAGTTTGTGGTCATGCGTTGTCACTTGGGTGATGAAATGGAGGTTCCTGTGCCTCTTTCTTCTGTCAGAAGTGGAGAAATTGGAAGAACTCTGGAAGCCTGTTGAGAGAAATGATTCTTGCAGCAGGTGGTTGTAGGTTGTGCATATTAGTGTGGAAGTTCCTCGATACTACATGGTTACCATTTTCTATGTGCTATAATTGGTAGAATTTTTATGCCATTGATTTTTCAGATTTGGCATTACCCATGCAGTGAGAGTATCTGTATATGTTTGGTCTTCTTGACTAGTTGGCAGATGATTCTTGTATCTTCGGTTGATAGGTTGGTTGTGCTACTGGCATGATTTTACTAATGTGGATACCTTGAAGGTATGGGTGATTAGATGGAATAACATGAGTTGTGGGTGTTGTTTTTAGTCGCGTGGGTTTGATCAGTTGGATGGCTGCAGTCAGTTTTTGGTTGATGTTCTAGCAGATGTTTTGTCTTGTTTCTAGAGAAAGTCTTCATGACTATGTTCACGTTTGAGAGATTTGAAGCTATTGTTGTGGTGCCTTTTCCGTCTGTAGGATCTGATGCTTGTGTTCTTGAGACTGGTGCATATACGCCTTGGCTCATTCTCTTTTTCCTATGGTGGATGGTTGGAGTTGTTGCCTGAGTTGGTGGACATATTGGATGTCATTGTAGGTGTCTTGGCTGGAGCATGAAAGCATTGTGTTGGTTCTTGTATTCAAGTTTGGAGGAAGCCAATAAGTCTTCGTCAAGTGGGAGATTGTTGGAAAATATGCCTTAACTTTTTGGCTTGAAATCTCTTGAAGACTTGGTGTTTTCTCTTCAGTCCTGGCCTTTACCGCTTTACCACGGGGAATAGTTAATTGAGGCACGGTTGCACGGTTTACCTCTTTACCGTGAGCCTTTGTTGTTCGGTCCGTGGTTGGGCAGTGTTACTGCCATACCGCGGTGGTCTCCTCATTATTTGACGGTTGCACGATGAAGGCTCAATGGTCTGGCATAGCGATTACCTCCATACTGCGAGGGTCGCTGAGAGAAGGCATGGTGAAACCATGGTGGTTGGTGTAGTCGGTTACCTCCCTACCATGGGATTCCTTCAGTCTTGGAGTAGTATTATGGTGTTACCTCCTTACTACGATGGGCTTCATGTCGACTGGCGGTTATGCGGTGGCTTACTGCTACATCACGAAGGTCTTTCAGCTTGAGCACAGTAGCATGGTGGACATAGCAGACAATGATAGATGCTTACCTCTATACCATGAAGGCTTGTTCTTTAAGCCGCAGTTGTGCGGTTAACAGTGACGGTTTGGCAAGCGGGTTGTCACCACTGTACCACATATGTCTTCTTGCTAGGGCATGGTAGTGTGATGTATACCACCTTACCGTGAGCGTATGATGGATGGAAAGCAGTGCCGTGGTAGAAGGAGCTCGGGTTTTGTTGACTATTTGGGTGATGGTCAAAGTGATGGATGAATGGCGTGTTGACATGTGGCATGATTTCATTCATTGATTTTACATCACTGTTGTAAATCAATGTTGATTGGCCGAAAGATTTATTCTTTGGAAGCGATATATTTGCATTAAATGAATGATCTAATTCGGGAGGTTGACGGAGTGTAGATATGTCTCTGTATCCCAATTTAATGCTGGGCGGCTCGATGTGTGCTGCATTGCGGTGCACGTTATTAGAGAATGATGGAAGGCTTGTCGGCAGGGTAATTAAATATGCCCTGATGGTTGTTGATTGAAATGTCTGAGAGGTTGATCGGTGAAGTGTAAAGATGATCAGATCGTGCAGTGATAGTGTTCGAGCGGTATGCTAAGGCATTGCAACCGTGAACACTGAGTGACACAAAATTGAGAAGATGTGAACCTGAGTGGCCATGAGGCTATGCTGGCCGAAAGGCTGGCTGAATGAGTGGGTTGGTGAAATGAAATGAATCTGCATTGTATGTCATGTGAGGACATTGTAATAGTGTGAGGATTTTGTATAATGGTGTTGCCTGTATTCTCTAGATGGACAAGATGTAAACTTATGAAGAGCATAGCTCTGGGATTGTATTGTAACTATTTTGTTGTTGATTAATACAATTGAGTTGAGTGTTTTGGAGGGTGGGGTTTTTTACCTGAAAGGGTTTTCCCCAGTTAAATCTATGTGTCCATGAGTTTGTCTTTCATGTTGTTCAATTCTGTAATCTAAATCTATGCATGTGTTGAATTTTTTATTTGTTTGCATGTACTTTTCTCAGAAGGATTAATGGGGGAATCCACTGTGCCTATTTCCACTTTATGGCATAGTAGTTTGTGTCTTTAATGTGATTTTAAAATTAAAGTCACTAAGGCACTGTTGTTCTTAGATGTTTCATTCTAAATTGACACCTCTCATCCCCAACAAACTTCAAATGAATAACTTGAAATTCCCTCACCAAGCTTTGGACACACTTTTGTAATGGCCTAAAATCATGATTGAGATTTTTCAAGATCATCAAAATAGGGATGTTGCATTGCTTTTCTATCTGACATTCTCTTGGATGGCTAATAAATCTGCATTTTCTGCAAGGGGACACCAATCAATTTCTAGTAGGTTACTTAAAAATAGGTAAAGTAAAATAATATGATAGCATTTCCATCAAACAAATTAATGCGCATCCACGTATAAATTAATAAGAACCAATTTGCATACTTACAAATTAATCCAATGAACCATCTGGGTCTACTCTACTCTTTATTGTGTCAAGTATTGCTTTGTGGTTAGACTCACAGATCTTCCATAAGACCTTGTTCAAAGGTCTACCCCTATATTTAGTAAAACGAACATTGGATGCCACAAAAAAGGTTCGAGAAGAATCTTACGATGTGTGTCAAAGTCCTGAAACAACCAATGTTTAACACTCTTATGTGGGTACCTTCTAAGCCACGTTCCAATAACAACAAACAAGCCTGTAGGGTATTCGATGTTTTCTCCATCTATAATTGGGGCCTCCAATTTCTTTTTGGCCTCAACACAACAAAACAAGTAATAGTTTGTTCCCTCTTCGTTGTCTTCATCTGTAATAACTGCATAAACTTTCCCTGCATTGATATGTGCAGCAAATCTCTTAAAATTAGGCCTCATTATGAATACACTACAAAGTAATATAACAATATGGAATTTCAAAATCTAAGCAAGCAAATATATTACCTAGTTGAACTAGATCTAATACGTGGTCAAAGTCGACCGATGATTCCATCTGTGTTAGTTCCAATACAATTGGAGGGCGATATGTGTGAAGTGGGTTGAGATAACTTGTCAACCATTTGTCAACCCACTCCCTTGACTCACAATCATTCCAGGCTTGCATTGTACATGAAGAACAAAATCATTCCACTTTCGTGTATTGATACTCCATGAACCTACATTTGAGCTAAGGAAAGAGTGTAGCTCACTCGATCCTATTAGTGTACAACAATCCTCATATGGTGCAATGTTAGTATCATCCATCAACCAAAAATACCTACAAATTGAAGATGTACCTTCATTACCTGGACCCATTGAAGCATTACACCACTCGATAATTGTTCTTGCATTTGTCAACTTTGCATTGTCTTTATACTTTAACTCTTCTCGTGCTAATGCACTTTTCACACATATTCTTGCACCATCATGCTCCCCCTTTCCATTCCTGGCCTCAAAAAAGTTCCACATATGTTGTACACCTATAATGACATGCATCTTGCTCAACCAGTAGAACATGCGTGAGTTCTTGAACTGTGTTGCACAGTTATCCAACCATATTATATGTCGACCATATGCTATGCCCCTTTGATCCAAATCACTATAGAACATCTGGAAGCAACCTTACACAAACTCTAGAGAATGTGTGTGATCATCACTAATATAAAAGTGATACTCCCTCAATACCTTCCTTTGGTCCTCTGTACTATCAGTTGCATGAATGAATTCTATTTGCACAAATATTGAAACTTGTGTGGAGTTGTAATATTGTGACTGCACCTCACGTTGTGGCTGTAGAGTGTAGTTATCTACAAATTCAACCACTGATACTATGCGACCAATTGGAAAGGTGTCCTTGCATAGCTTGAATTGCATGTCCAACCATCAAGCTCTATGGGTATGCCTTGTATACTCGTACACTATATTGTCATGAAACATGGACATAAACTGATATAGTGAAATCTTCTGAATAACCAAATCAAACCTTTTTTCTTGAGACCCATCTTTTGTAGCGTATGCCGCCATTTTATACTTCCTGAATTCTACTAGTTTCTGCCCCACCTCATCCATGCTTTCCATATGTTGACATATTGGCATACACTGCAAGCCACTGCAATGCTCACATGAACCATCTAAGCATTTTGTCCTATAGAATATTTGGCCATCCTTTATTTCACATATTTTTTTTGGTAAGAACTCTCTTGAAGATTTTGGTGGGGCTTCTATGCCACAATCCTGCAAAACATTGTTAGTATGCAAATCACAACATATAGAATGATAAAAATCATAATGGGTAGAGAATTTAATATGTAGTCTACAACAACAAGTAGTGCGTGTGTGATTTATCTTGACATAAATTTTTTTAAGCATTTTAAAAAATCTTTGAAAAATACTTATTTGAGGATAATCCATTTGAAATTTATGAAAAAAATGGGTTTGAGTCATATCCTAAAAATGCTTTGGATGTGGCTCATGGTTCTGACTACCGATTCTCCTTCTTACCACATCCCTTTGATTCAGAGATGGCCTTGTGTTATTCTTCCAATACTCTTCAATAAGTGTTCTCAATGCTTCAACAATTTTTTTATCTTTTTGTGGTAGTCTCCCCAAGAATGCCCATAATTCATTTGAATCGGTGCCCTCAATTCTTTGCCGATTTTGAACGGCTTATGATAAAAAAATTCTGCTAATTCTCATTTGTTCACTCATATTTCTAATGAGATGAGCTCTCTTTGTCTAACTGCTTACCAAAGTCGATGTAGTGACACTTTGTGTGACATTACTATCCTTTGAGCGTGAGGTCTTACCCACACTCTCATATGCATCCATTAGATTCTTCACAATAGTGTTTTCATTCGATGCATTCAATGTTCTCAACCCAAGAGTCTTCATGATGTCTCTATACTTTATACCCCACATCATTTCAACAAATAGTTGACATCTTGCGGTGTCATTTAGCCTTTCAAAGTACAATTTCCAAATCTTATTAGCATATCTTCTACAAGTGCGTGCTGGAATCTTACCTTCCATGTGCTACAAAATACCCTCATCAATATTAATCAAATACTTTGGCTTTCTACCCAAAATTCTAGGTGGTGTTCTCCTAGGTACATACATCTCAACATTATGAATTTCATCAATATTTAATTGAGGTGGGCTAGATTGCGTACCTTCAATCAATGGTGGAATAGATAACATACCTTGAGGTTCTCATGGGGATGATGGCATACCTTCTTCGTCAAATCCGAGTGATGATGTACTCTCAACTTGAGATGCGCTCGATGGTGTCCAACCATATTCACTTGCGATAGATGGTTTCCCTCCATATTTACTTGCGATAGTTGGTGTCCCTCCATATTCTCTTGTGCTTAATGGTGTCCCTTCATATTCACTTTATGTAGAGGGTGTGTCTCCAACTACGGTATTCGAATTTGTCTTACCACGATGCTTTCGCATTCGTGCCCTTTGTGCTACCAAATCTTGTTCTCTTTTTTATGGTTGAGGTTCCTCTTCAGTTGGCTTGTTTTTTTCAATAGTACCCAATTTCTTCTTTTCACAATATGCCCTCAACCGTTCTCTCTCCTTTGCTTTGAAGGTTTCATACTCTTTGTCTGTTAGTTTTTTCCTTCTTCATTTCATTGACATGGCGGATAATTTTACCTGTAGCATGGCAATGAGATGAATATTAGTTCCTAAAATAATTATCCATTCAAATAAATGAAATATATGTCATTCAAGGCTTCATAAAAAATACTTACAATCATCTTGTAGAAGACTATTTCTAGCATAGACAAAGGTGGTGTAGGGGCATGCCATGATTACAAGATAGGCAGAATTACATTGTTTTCCTTGTGCAAATGGGGTGTTAAAGAAGGGTTTTGATTAAATGTTGAAGGAACCTTCCATGTAATGGTTGTTTGAGCTTGTGCAAGGAATTTTTGAAGCGTTTTTGGTATTGGTGAAGTCTGCTAAGCCTAGTTGTCAAGACTTTCAATAAACCCTAGGTTATTTGCATGAAAGTTGAGGGTTTGGTTTTAAGGTTTGAAATTCATTTAAAATGGTGTATTGAACCATTCCTCTCATTGTGACCACTCTAACTTGAGGAATGGGTCTACAACATCACTAAAAAGATGTGGGAATGTTAAGTGTCTACAGGGGAAATTTGGTGTTTTCCATGTGAATTTGAGAGGTTTTGACATGCTAAAGTGAGTATTGTGTTAGGGAAGAATTGTTTCTTGTTGAATTGAGTTTGTGTAGGCCATTTTAGAGCTGTTTGAGGTGGTGGCATGTTTTGAAAAGGCTGGGAAGTATGTTTTCCAATAAGCCCTAGGCTATTTGCCTTAAAAAGAGGGTTTTTGGTTTTGGCATCTTGGTGGATGAATTTATGAGAAGTAATTGTGAGTTCTTTGGTTTGAATACATATAAATTTCTGCCCACATGTGTTTGTAGGTTTTGGTCAAGTTTCAAGTTAATTTTATTTCCTAAAGTGTCATAATTTTAGGCCTAGTTGGCGTAGAAAGCCTGATTTGAGAAAGTTGTTACAAAGTAACCAATAGTGGTTTGTTGGTATGTGATTGTGTACCCTAAAGGGTCCTTGAAATGATTCAATTCTTGGTTTGAAAGAATCTTATCGAGAAGAAATACCCAATTGAATGAGTTGGCAATGATACAAGGAAGAGTGTTGATTTGGTGAAAAGTGAAGAGTTTTGAGAATTGTGACTTGTGAATTGTTGTTGCTGGTTGATTTTTTTGTCTTTAGTTGTGTTTCAGGACCTCCCCTGGTTGCATCACAATTCAAATTATTTTTCCATGCTTCCATTTTGATGATAACCTAAGGTTATAATGACAAACAAACAATGATCAACATGGAATATAATTGTTTGACAAAATACCTCAATGAAAGCTTTGGAGAGTGGTATGCACTTCCATAATAAAGGATTGAGAAATGATGTTTTATTTTACTTCCTTAAAATGTATGTCATATATATGTGTATACAAAATGTGGAAGCATACACAAGGTAAGTCAATTGTTAAATAATAAAATGCCTCAAAGAGATGTGGTTTAAAAATGTAATTGCCAAGTGTATAGAATTTTGTAATTTAAAATGTGCATTGAAAACCTAAGGTTATAATGACAAACAAACAATGATCAACATGGAATATGAAAAATAACAAAAATGAAAGCAAGCCATAATAGAATGAAATAAAATGTGTAAAGACTTCACATACTTAAAAAACCAGACTTTCAAATGGAGGAGTTCAACCCAATTATGTAGCCTTAGCTTCTTCTTTCTTCAAACTCCTCAACAATTTAACTTTTTCAAAAGCTTGTTCCCCTCCAAACTTCAATTGTATATCAGTTTTCAATGGAATTCAAACTTGAATTGATATTATATGTCTTTCAACGTGAAAACTCTACTATTTCATGCAAAGGTGGTAGAAAGATCATGGAAAAGGTGGTGGAATGTGAAAAACATGCTTGCACACTTCACAACATCATCAAAAAGCTATTTTTTTGTCGAAGCACGTGCAGAACCAAGAGAATGTGTAGAATTTGGGCCTTGAGATCATGGGTATATTGAGTTTTTTTACTGTTTTTAGTGCAACACAAAATGTACTCGCGTTATAATGCGAGCGCATTATTTCTTCCTAAAACGACCATATCTCTACTTCTTCAAAACGTGCTCGCATTATGAGAAAGTTGGTTTTTTAATAGATTTATTTTCTCTCTTTGTCTATA
>CM021105.1:474147267-474182989 GCA_007115665.2 Sequoiadendron giganteum
CCCTCTACCCTACACATTGGATCCTCAATCCTCATATATCTATGTCCCTCCCTCCTCTTCCCTCCTTCTCTCTATCCATCCATCCTTCCTTCTCTACCCTAATCCCTCAACCATAAATCCTAAATCCTAAACCCTAAACCCTTAAACCCTTAAACACTCAACCCTAACCCTCAACCCTCAACCCTTAAACCCTCTACCCTCAACCCAATACCCTCTACCCTAAACCCTAATCCCTCAACACGAATCCCTCAACCCTTACACCCTTAAATCCAAGAAAACTCCCTACCCTAATCCCTAAAACCTCGACCCTTAAACCCTCAACCCTCTACCCTCAACCCCTAAACCCTAATCCCTCAACCCCTATACCCTCCACCCTATACATTGGACCCTCAACCCTAATCCCTCGACCCTGTACCCTATACCCTCAATCCTCTACCCTCAACCCTCAACCCTCGACCCTAATCCCCCAACCCTATACACTCAATCCTCTACCCTCAACCTTAAACCCTCTACCCACTACCCTCTATCCTATAAACCCTCCCACAACCTCTCCCTCTCTTAGGTCTCTCACTCACACTCCCTCTCTCTCCCACTTCGTCACTCTCGCACTCCCTCTCACCCCCCTCACAATATCAAGTCTCTCCCTTTGGAACCCTACCTAAATAACTCTCTTTCTCTCTGTCTCTGTCTCTCCCTCTCTCTCAATTCTCTCTCCCACTCCCCACTCCCTTTATCTCTCCCACCTTACCTAGCTAAGTCTCTCTCACTCCAACCCCTTCTCTCCCACTCCCTCTCTCTTAAACTCTCACTTTATCCATTTATCCCTCTCAACTCCCCTCACACTCTCAAGTCTCTTCCTTTGGTACCCTACCTACATAACTCTCTCTTTCTCTCTCTCTCTCTCTCCCCCCTCTCTCTCTCTCCCTCTCTTAGTTCTCTCCCTCCCCCTCTCTCCCACCAGCCCTCTCTCTCTCTCTCACTCACTTTGTCCCTCTCACTCCAACCCCTTCCTCCCACTCTCTCTTAAAATCCTCCACTTCCACCCTCTCTCTCTCTCTCTCTCTCTTAAAATTCTCCCTCCCTCTAAATACATACAGACAAGCATAATACATATATACATACAATCTTACATACATACAATATACATGCATTGATACATACAGGCATACATACATACATGACATACAAGCATACATGTGCATACAAATATATAAACATACATTCAATATGCATTTAACATAAAAAATGCATAACGCGAGCACGTTATACCATGCTCGTATTATGTCTTGCTAGACATGTTTCCTAGAAACAAATAAACCATGTCAAAATTGACTTATAACACGAGCGCGTTATCACGCACTCGCGCTATATCTTGCTTTGGGAATCCCCAAGCCTTGGGATTGGTATTTGCCTTGGAATACCAACCCAAAGGCTTGGAGGGCATTCCTAACGACCAGAGACGTGTTTTTGCAATTTCTACAATATTTCACATAATCGGGTTCATGCTCACCATCAGGATTGCATGTGGTTCAATATCAAACAAATCAAACATCTGGGTAATGTTAGGTTCTCTCTTAGCTATCCAACAATGTAATTTTTTTCACTTTCTGACAATGTTAAGTTGTTCATCCATAATTTATTTTGTTTGTATGTCTTTTTTTTGGCAAAAAGCAATGTTTCATTTTTTTTCGTTATAAATTAACCATTCATCGAATTTTCAAATAAATTACATTTTTAGAAACTAGAATCCATTCTACAAATTTAAAAAAATAAATAAATAAAATTTCAATTAGTTTCCAAAATTTGTAGGGGTAGCATGGCCAAAATTCTATTTTTCAGGAAGTGTCTAGTTCGAAAACTAGTAAAAAATAAAATATTCATTAAAAAAATATCAGAAAAATCATGCATCAACTACATACTATTAGCTAATTTTTGACCGTAGCGATTTTAAAAATACTAAAAAAAAGTTCACCATATGAGGGTCGTACAAGAGTTTCTATGTTATGTTTTTCTGACAAAAATAACACCAATTTGTGTACATCCCTTGTTTGAACCCCTTAATCTCAACCATTTTCAAAATAAATTAGTAGTTTAGAAAGTAGACTCAAAGCACTTGACTCCTTCTTTTTGTTCCATCTCAAAATTTTGAGTGTAAGTATCCTCAATTTCATGTAAAAAAGTGGCCACTTAAGCCCCCTTTTTGGGAACCATCTTGGTGCACTTACCCTATTGCCTATTGTATTATATGAAAATGGAAAACTAGATATGACAATTTTTAAAAATGATATTGTTTAATAATCATTACTTTAAGCATAAAAAATAATTATTTTGATAATTGGATAATGATGTATTCCATTTTTCGTGAGAAAAATAATTTTACCTTGAAATTTATTAATATTACTACGATAAAAAATTGTTTAGGTGATTAATATTTCATAATGATGTGTTTTTTATAGATTTAATATTCCTTTGTGAATATTGTTCTCTTAATTAATCCATGATAAAAAAATAGGTTCATTACAAAAATATTAGAGAAATATTTTCTTGGAAAGGCATGAGGAAGAGGTGGTCAAACATGTATGTGAATGTTTCACTTGCTAGCAAAACAAGTTAGAGCAAACATTTCTAGCTTGTTTGCTTCAACCCTCACCTTTTCTTAAATAGAAGTGGGAGAGGATATTTATGAAAATTATCATAAGACTTCCAAAGGTATAGGTAAGGATTTTATTTATGTGGTGATGGATAGGTTAACAAAATATGCATATTTCTTCCCTATTGTATCTGATTACAAGATATTGTGCAAGTGGTAGATTTGTTCTTCAAAGAAATTTTCAAACTCCATGGGCTACCAAAATTAATTATCAGTGATTGTATTAATATATTTTAAAGTCTATTTTAGCAATAATTGTTTCAATAGTGGGCATCACACTCACTCCAAGCACGAGCTACCACCAAAAGACAAATGGCCAAATATAAATAATTAACAAATGGTTAAAAGATATTTAAGGAATTATGTTTTAGAACAAGAAAAGGAATGGGTCAAATTTCTCTACTTGGGGGAATATTTCTAAAATTGAATGTACCACAGGTATATCGACATGCCTCCTTTCAAGGTGTTGCATGGATATGATCATCCAACTTATATTGATTTGGTAATTTTAGATAATAAGGTGGGAAGGGCCAAAAATATTATTCAAACAAGCTCAGACATATTAAAGATCCTTAAGGTGCACCTACTTCAAAATTAGAATCAATACAAGGGTATGTGCATGGAAATGGGAGACCAAAAGGAGGTCTTAAGTGATTTATTTTCTTTTTTGAAATCAATAAAAAATGATCTTCAATGAGAAATTAAAGATTTTTATGTTCAAAATTTGAAGATGTAACAAGAACAAGATCGTAGTACTTTGAATCTACTTTCTATTTTTTTTAAATGGTGGATATTAAGGGGTTAAAATAGGGGGAGCACACAAAGTGCCCATGTCTTTTTTTGAAAAAATATAATATAGTGTTTGGTGTACTCCCCCTAAATTTTTTTTTTTTAAAGTATTTTAAAAATTTCTTTGGTGGAAAACTAGCTAACACTAAGTAGTTTATGGCTAATTTTTCTATTAAATTTTAAGTGAATATATGATTTTTTAATAAGTCTTAAGGTGGACACATCTTGAAAAATTAAAATTTGAGCTTATTCCCCCTACTTTCTTTGGAAACTAATCAAAAATATATTATTTTTTAGATTTGTATAGAATAGAGTCTAGAATGTAAAATTATAATTTGTTTCAAATTTTGATGAATGGATAAAAAATGAAATAAAAATTATTATTCATAGGTTTTTTGTAAAAAGGAGGATTCTAGCAAAATAAATTAAAAATACAAATTTAACATATTTAAAATGGAAAAAATATATGGTTAGAAAGACAAGAGAGAGCTTGATGTTGTTGTCGTATTTTTTTTAGCTCAACATTGAAATATGTGCAAACTTGATGGAGAACTCACAATTACTTTTTTATAATTTACAAAAAATATGCCTTTGGGAATTGACATGTAATTCCAATGCTTTGATTTGGATTCCCAAGGAAAATACAACCCTAAGGGTTGGAAATACCCAAGGCTTATACAAACATGAGCATATTATGACGTGCTCGTGTTTTTGTAAAGAAAAAATAAAACCAAGAGGGAGAGAGAGGAAGATTTATAAATGAAGAGTGATATGTAGAGATATAAAGAGATGAAGAGAGGGAGAGATATCTAATAGAGATAAAGGGAGATATCTCTCCCTCTATCTCTATCTCTCCATCTCTTTATCTCTCCCCTTTTCTATCTCTCCCTTTCTCTATTACACATGTCTCTATCACCTCCTTTCTCTCTCTCTTGTACCCTCTATCTCTATCTCCCTATCTCTTCATCTCCCTCTCTATCTATATCTCATTATCCATATCTCTCTACCTCTATCTCCTTATCACTCTTTTTCTATTTATATCCACCTCTCTCTCTACTTATATATCTATCTCTCTATCACTTTATCTCACCCTCTATATCTCTCTCTCTATCTCTCTCTCTCACTCTTTATCTATATCTCTCTATCTCTTCCTCTCTATCTCCCTCTCACTCTATTCCCATATCGCCATCTATTTATATCTTTATCTCTCTCTACCTTTCTCTATCTCTATTTATTTATCTCCCTCTGTAACGCCCCACCAAAGAACCCCAGAAGACAAAACAACTAACTACAGATTCTAGCACAATTTTTTTATATTAAGTGAAATGACATGAATTGCCAAACCTATCTAAACATAACATCTGCGCTAAACTAAGTCCTCCAAGGTTTTATAACTGCATTACGAACATATCTATTAAACCAGAACTAAACATGCAACATGATTTAACTAACAACAAGAGTTCACTTAAATACAAAGCATTAAATGAATGAATATATATTTCCACAGATACAACACCATTAAAGATCAAATAATACGAACAAATGTGTACATGTACAATTTTACCTTACATAAGGGTACATCATTACATTGTTACAAGATTACATCAAAGCTTCCCTTATAACAACGAGAATAATACATCAAATTACATTACATGGAACATTGAGATACAAGTAAACATATAACATAAACAACTGTCTCCTGAAATAGTGCAAGGTCTGGAATCCACTAAATGAGGTACATTTTCCACGAACACAAACAACAACAGGGAAACCCAATGGAGTAAAAAGCACATTCCACCCGACCATGTGGAACCCTAAGGTCCACCCCCCATGCTAGGAGATAACAATAAGGTCCCATTACATCAAGTAGTCAAAAGGACAAAAGGCTAACACAAAAAGTACAAAACATGGCTCCAACATAATAAAGACACCACTTCTAGAGGCACACACATAATCAAAGGGGAACACCAGACTAGGGAATGCTAGATTGCATTAGGGAAGAGTGTCATCACATGGTGTTGGCATGGGTTATCCTGACAGTCTCTCACTAGACGTTGACCCCCATCTATGGTTATCCTGACAGTCTCTCACTAGATGTTGACCCCCATCTATGGTTATCCTGACAGTCTCTCACTAGATGCCCCCATAAGGTGACACATGTGAAACCAACATTCCCTTCGTGAGGACAAGGAAAATGATCTTGCCAACCAATCCTTCTCAACCCATCCTTAGCCTAAACGAGCACTACAGGCATGGGTGAGGCATCTCATTTATCTTAATTAGTGTGAAGTCTACCCAGCCCCCTAATTCATTAATTAGGTTATCACTGAAATAAGAAACTCTTCAATGGGTTATCCTAACAGTATCTCACTAGACGTTGGCCCCCATTGAGAGCCACTCCCCCTACTTGCAACTAGAAGACCCTACACAACAAACAAGGTAAAAAAAACCATCTTGCAAACACATGACATAATCCCATGAATCCAACCGAGCAGGGCATTGCTCATATTGCTCACATAATCATAAAAATCCATATACAATGCAAGGAATTACCCTTCTTGCACACATAAAATAATCATAAGAATCAGTGCAACACATAACATAATCATAAGAGTCAATACACAATGCAAGGCATCAACCATCTTGCACACAACACAAAACATTGCCAAAGTAATTGCAAAGTGAAACCATCAAAAGAACCACACATGCAAAAATACTCCCTCCCAAGCCTTTGGAAACCATTCTTATCCACTTGCACAAAAGACTCCCACTGTTGAACAATAACCAAAATCATTTCTTTTCACTATACCAAAACATTATGCAAAACAAACTCACAAATAAGCAATGCAACATGAAATACATAATTTTCCACATAATTCACTTAACACAATGACTCATAATTATCTTTATCAACAATTATTCCAATAACTCATTTCATAGAGATTTTACACATCAACCAAGAAATAGGCACTATTTCCACTCAATAATTAACAACAAAATAACTAAATTAGTAGGAGAAATCAATAAAATAAGATAATCTAAGATAAACTTCACACACTTAAAATTTAGGACTCAAGTAATGATTTGAAAATAGAAGACAACAATGATTGTCTAAGCAAACACACTACAACTCTCACCCTAAAGGTTTAAATAGTTTAACATACTCAATTATACCCTATCTAAAATAAACTCCTAAATTACTACTTGCGATTGATCATTAAATTGACTCATTTTGTTAAGTTAACATCAACTTATAATTACAAGAATAAGGAAGTTGAATAAGCCCCAAAGGTTCGATCATAAGACATCCTATGTAACCAATTTATACTTACTACAATCATGACATTGTTTAATGCAAAAAGAGTTACATCAATAGACTCATTATGATCGACGAACTACTCTATTTATAAGATGATCATGAGACCCTCTCTCTTAGTTCTCCTAACACAAGAATACACTAGAACCAAATCTCCATCAATCTTTATACATTCTAACTAAATATAACTATTCCCATTTAGGTTCCTCTATTAATGATGATTATAAACTATCCAAATTATCTATATTATTAGCTTATCAATTATTCTACATTCGATTTCACTTCTAAATGCAATCACTTCTAATTTCATAAATCTTTTTGAAGGCAAGAATTCTAATTATCATTTAATCAAACCAACTTATTAGCAAGTCATGTTCTAGAGTATGAACTATGATTGTTAATTAAAATGTATCATTAAGAAGCTCACTTAAGACATGTTATTTTAATATGCGAATATCGCTAACTGGTAAAATAGCTACAATGATATGCAATTGAACATAAGAAACAATTAAATGTCTATTCCTATTTGTACATTCCCTCATATAATAATTATTACAAAATATCATTCATGACGAGAGTAGCTAAAATTATTATGAACATTATTTACCCAAAGACCCTATTCTTATTTGGACATATTAATATATTAAATTTTATCTTTGATAAATAAAATATCTTAACACCTTACTTTTAAATCGCAATCTCATACCTTATAAACATATCTAAATAATTTCCTCTTTATACATATATAACCTTATTGTTATTACTTTTGACATGTACATAAAACCTTATCGATACTATGCTCATACTTCTCTAAATACTTTAATTCAATATCTTATCTCAACTTGTAATGTGATATTTATATAACTATATACATTTATCTACTCGTATATATACAAACATAATTTATATAGTGTATATATATAAACATATAAGTATAATCAAATACCAATTATAAATACATCCATTGATTACCGAATATAAAATGTAATCATCGATTGTCATTTAAAATCCATGTTTACCGAATATCCAATATAATGAATATGCAATGAATGTTAAATGTAAAGCATCGAATTACCAAATATGACACACAACTATCAAGTCAATTCACAAGTCATACGTAATATCATGAAGGCCGAGAGGGGAGAGGATAGGTCGCGGCAAGGAGGACAGTAAAATCAAAAACCAAAGAGGCACCGAGCGCTGCATATGCGCTGGAAGATCAAAGGACGCACACTATGTTTGAGTGAATAAGCTAAAAAAAAATACAGAGGAGAGGTGATGGGAAACAAAGAGAAGGCGTGTGGACTAATTAACAGAGGAGGGGGCTGCTTTGGCGCAGCCATGAATAGACTTATGCAACTTACAAAATGAAGAGAGCTCGGGTGGGGCAAGAAATAATTCGAATTCAACATAATAGATGTTCATCAAATGTCGCCCTAACTTATAGCCATCGAAATTAAAATGCAGTATAAAATATTGAATGCCAACACATTATGTTTATGCAGCGATCACCCAATCTAATGAATGTACATCAAATACCCAGAAGTAGGTAATTTCATCAGACTCTAGATATACTGAACATTCATCGATGACCAACATAATAAAACAAACATATCACGCAGGCTTGAAGACACATCATGCAGTGGTCAATACAATGCAGTCTAACCTGAGAGTGCTGCTACAACAGTAAATACGCAGCGAGGAGAAAGCATGGAGTTTCGGCTAGGATGGTGTATGCAAAGTTATAGAAATTGGCTTGGCGATTGAAGGCAGCAGGGTATTTTCAGATTCAAGACTTTTACTTAATGCGCTATTAGAGTTGTTAAGAACCTCCGAGTACGTTCTGATTGCCACGCTACATCTACATTCATCTCCAACTTTGTTGCAAGAGAAATTGTTCAGAGAGATGAGCATCATTCCCATCATTTAACCAGTGACTAAGTTCCTGAGGGAATATTGGGGTTGCTAAATGAAACAATCTAAAAAAATTAGGACTGCGCTATAATAATGCGCATTAAATCAGATTTCCAGTAATAACGGAGGGACATCTATCGAAGCATAACAACAGGGAATATTTTGTCATATACTGACGATACAAGTGCCCAACTAAACATGCATGAAAATGAGGAGGCGTAGACAAGGCATGCGAACTGTTTGGAAGTGAGAACAAGTACCCATGTATAAGCACAAAATTAAGTAAATATACACTCTAATTGCGGATGCCTCATTAGGGCTTTACCCAGATTTTATTGCGAGTGCTTTAGTAGCCAAGAAAGCAAGGTGAGGAAGCATAGATAGGCGCGCAAATAGAAGTCAAAATGCCTCGAGCTCAAACCAGAATGCATGAAAGAGAAAGAATTTGGATGCAGTATGAGTTGGATTGATCAAATACTTCAAGATATGCGGTTCCCTGGAAAAACTTGCAGAAAGAGGGTTGGTCAATGAAAATATGATAAAACGATCTGGAATAATGAACTCCTGTGATTTGGAAATTCTTGAACTCATGGTTATAGGCCAGATCATAGATTGCGGAATAAATAGAGAGAGCGAGATAGATTATCACCCCAATGGGTTCTTAGGTTTCAAATCCATGATAATCAACCGTTAACTCGACCAAGATAATCTTATACCAAGAAAAGCCAAATCCTAATCCCGTGTATGTCATTCAAGAGAGTTTGGGTTCCAAAGGGAAAATGTTTCGTTTCAAATGGGAAAGAAGAATATAAATAATTCCAAATGAATGGAAGAGGTTAAATTAAACTCACCTTTCTTTCTTTTTTTTTCTTGTTTACCCGGTCATGTTGATCTGAGAAGAATCCTGGCAGTGAGGCAGGTTGGTTTGACATTTGCGACCATCATGCACTATGCTTGTTGTCTAACGCTGTGTAATTTCCTCAGCCATCCCATTTGCTACTGTACCGTCATCAGATACTTTTCCTTCAATGACGGCATGCAATTCTTTTTTTTAACCCCCATTTTCTTCCCAAAATCCCTGAATTAATTTTCTTCCAGCATCGCCTTTTCCACAAAAGTCAACCATAATAATTTACAAAATGAGCCTCCTCGATTTTCGAAAACAAAATCTAATAAAAATCTTCAATAGGCTTTGAGTTTCTTTTTCCACAAAGAGTTCGATAGTGTACATGAATTTGCATACAAAATCTTATATCTTTTTTTTTAATATTTTAACCATCTAATAATTACAACATTCTATTTTAATATTCTATTTTATTTTATTTGAACTTAATAATCACCTTATTAATATTTTATTTATTAACTTCCACTTCACATTAAAATTTTATTTTATCATAACCTTTAATTATATAAAAGCATTTATTTTAATTATCAAAATTATCTTTTAACATAATAATACTATTTTAAGGTAACAATTAAACAAAAACATTTAAATCAAATTGACTAAACACCAATCAATACTTGACCACAAAGTGAAGTCAACAGCAAGACCACAACAACATTAACGGACCAACCGACCATACGGACTACACTAACAGGGTGAATCACGGAGAGGCACTACATCTCTATCTCCCTCTCTCCATCTCTATCTCTAGATACATCTCCCTCTCTCTCATCCTCCTACTTCCTAGATCTCTATATCTATATCTCTATTTGCTTCTCTATATCTCTCTCTTATCTTTATCTCTCCATATTTATCCCTCTTTCTCTCTCTCCCAAGTTATATTTATTTATCCATCTCTCCCTCTTTATCTCCATTTATATATCTCACTCACATACTCCTTATTTCTCCCCTATTTATCTCCATCTTTTCCTCTCCCTCTCCCTCTTTCTATAACTTGTCTCTATCACATCCTTTATCTCACTCTTGCCCCTCCTCACATCTCTCTCTCCCTCTCACTCCTCTCTCTTATCTCTTTCTATCCATATCTTTCTCTACCTTTATCTCCATACTCTTTATCTCTCCCTATCCCTCTCTATCTCTCTATATCTCCCTTTATCCTTACTAATTTTTCTCTCCCTATTTCTCTATATCACACCCTCTCTCTCTCTCTCTCTCTCTCTCTCTCTCTCTCTCCCTATCCCTCTCTATATCTCCTTGTGTCCTTGTGTCTTTATATCCCTCTCCCTCTCTATATATTGAGTTATCTCTCTCCCCCCTCTCTCTCCTTATATATCTATCTCTCTATCACTCTATCTCAGTCTCTATATTGCTCTTTATCTCTCCCTCTCCATCTCTTTATCCATCCCTCACACTCTCCCTATCCCTCTTCCTAAACCTCTATATCTATATCTCTATTTTCCTCTCTATCTCTCTCCCCTATCTTTGTTTATCCATATTTCTCCTTCTATATATATCTCTTTATCTCTCTATAACTCCATGTAACCCTCTATATTTTGGTATCTCCCTCTCCCTCTCCTTCTATACCTCTTTATCTCCCCCTCTCTCTATTCCTACCTCCTTATCTATATATATTTATCTCTCCCTCTACCTATTTCTATCTCTCTATCTATTTATCTCCCTATCTCTATTTCTCTCCCTATTCATCTCTCCCTCTATGTTCATCACTACCTCTATCTCCCTCTCTCTCTTGTTGTCCCTCTTCCTCTTCCTAGACCTCTATATTTATATCTCTATTTGCCTCTCCATCTCTACCCCCTATCTATATCTCTTCATAATCATTTTATCTCTCCCTCTATTTTTCTCTATCTCCTTAAATCGCCATCACTTTCTACCCCTACATATATATCTTCCTCTCTAACTCTCTCTATATATGAACTCTTATCTCTATCTTTATCTTTATATTTGTATATCTTCCCCTCTCTCTCCCTCTCTATATGTTTATCTATTTTATCTCTCTTTATCCCTCTCCATCTATGTCTCTTTATACCCCTATATATACTCTCTCCTCTCCCTATTGTAATACTCAAAGTAGGCATAAACACGAGCATGTTATAGTGCACTCACATTTATGGAGAAGAAAAAATATTAAAAAATGATAAAAATACATGTGGATCCCGTGTTTCTGGACCCACACGCTCTATTTTACCCTTCGATCTACATTATATCTAACATACAAACACACTTTTCATGGTGTTGACAAAATATCAATCATTGTTTAATAATTCTACTACCTTTCTTATTTTATTGATGTAGAAGGATCAAATGGCATGTTTTTATATTGAATTAGATATTATCAACTATAATTATCATGTTCTATGTTTGAATTTGATTGTTAGGATAGGTGACATTATAATTGTTATCCTAAGTTGATAATTGTGTGTCTCCATGTTCTTTGGAAAGTGTTCTAGAGGAAATGAGGGGGAAAATATTTATTATGTATTTTCCAATGATAAATTGTAATTGCATTCAAAGATGTGGACCCATTTTGGTGACGATTAAAGAGGATTTTGGGAGGATATTCCTCTTGGGCGTCCAACTTTGTGAGTGGGGACCACTTTGGTGTGCATGTATTTACATGCTATTTGCATGTTTTTTATGCTCTTGCATGGTTGGGCGCCCAAGTTTGAATGTTGGTGCATGCTCTTGCATGAAGCCATTGAAGTCATCGGTGAGTTATGGAGCACTCAGGTTTGACCAATTCTGATTGGCTGTGGGTTAGGCACCCATGTGAAGGCCATGTGATTATTTAATATTTTATGCCATATTTATGGGTTTCCCACTAAGGGGGGAGTGGGTTTTTCTTTTTGTTTTGGGATACCATTTGTGGTATTCTCTCCCACAAAATTCTATAAATTGGAGCCTTGAGATCGTGGTTTGTAGAGTTTTTTTGCAAGTTGTTAGAGTGACAAAGTGTTGTATTATTGCATATCATTTGAAGATTAATACAAACATTGGGTCTCTTTGGGTGTGGAGTTTTTTTCTCGCAAGGGTTTATCCACGTATATCTTGTGTCACTTATATTTGATAACTTGTGGTATTGTTGATTTTGCTTTTATTGTTAAATTTTTAATCACATAATCTCTTTATGGTAATCTTGGATACATAATTTTAGATTTACAACCATATTTTAAGTTTATATTTCTATAAGTTTCACCTTGAATATCCAACATTTAGTATTAGAGCTAATGGTTATGTTGAGAGAGGGATGCCTTTATTTTGAGTGTTGAAGGATTTTTGGTTGTAGTGGGAACTTATGCATTGTGGGTTTTTCAGATTTGTGAAGAATATTGTAAACCATGGCTTCTACCTCTCATTTAGATATTGAGAAGTTCAATTTCATTGGTTACGAGATGTAGAATTTGAAGATGGAGGATCTCCTTGAAGAGAGAGATCAGTGGTTGACAGTTTCAAGTGAAAAGAAGCTAGAATCAACATCTGATGAAGATTGGAAGAAAACAAACAAGAAGGCACGGGGAACCATTCGCTCGTGTCTTGCAAATTCCTCCTAAATATTTCAAAAGAATCTACCGTATTCATGTTGTGGAGGATAGGTGAAATCTACCAAACTAAAAGTCTAACTAATAAGTTGTATCTTAAAAGACCTTTGTATTATTTGAAAATGAAGGATGGAGATTCTATTGTAGAACATTTAAATTCTTTTAATATGATTATAAGTTAGCTTTCATCTGTAGATGTTAAGATAGAAGAGGAAGATAAATGTATTTTTTTGCTTTGTTCTTTACCCAAATCTTGGGAAAATCTAATTGTTGTCATAAGTGGTGGTGGTACAAAACCCAATATGGATAGTCTCATTACAATACTTCTTTCAAAAGAGATGAGGAGAAATTCCATGAATGTGAGATCCCAAGATGCCTTGCATGTGCGAGGAAGGTCCAAAGAAAAAAGGAGGTCCTAAAGGGGACAAAAAGAGAGACAAGTCTAAAGGATGTTCTAAACCCCAGGAAGAGAAAAGTAAAGTGTTGGAATTATGGTAAGAGAGGACGTGTGAAGGAGTGTAGAAACAAGAAAAAGATTTTGGATACTTCCACAGAAAAGTCCTCAGAAGATGGTGATTGTGATGCTTTGTTTATTTCTACTAATACTATTAGATGATGCTTGGCTTATTGATTCATTTTGCTCCTACCATATAACTCCTCACAAGGATTGGTTCACTTCATATTCAACTTATGATTGGGGAGAAGTTTTCCTTGGTGATAAAAACACAAAGAATTTTGTTGGTAAGGGAAAGGTAAAGTTGTGTTTCAGTGATGGAAGGGTTAAACCCCTTGATCATGTTTTACATATTCCAAGAATTGAGAGAAATTTAATTTCAGTAGCCAAGTTGAATGATTTAGGAATGCATGGTGTTGGATATTGTGGTTGTGTTGTTGATATGTGGTTCTCATTGATGTCAACACTATTAGCATTGGTGTCCTAAAGATTGTATATGTCGAGAATATTGAGAAAATTATATTAAATATGTTGAAGGTTGTTTGTGAATCTGTGAAGTTCAATATGTTGGTATTCAAAAGTTGCGGATTAAAGGGTTTGTTCCTAAGCCTCTCTGGTTTATACTCTGAAAGTTTCAAAGGTGCACATCAAGATTTGAGCAAGTTGTGAGTGTTTGTGTTCCTACAATTATTTTATTACTGTAGTTGGTTTTTCTAGAAGAAGAGAATGTAATTCTGGTAATTTTAGTTGTTGCGTATTCTCATGTGATGTTTGTTGATGTTTCTATATCGTGCTCTATCCTTGTTGCACGTGTGCGTTGATCGATGTGATCGTGATTGAATATTTTCTTTTGTGTGTTCGGGCTTTCATGTTCTTTGTAAGACCCCTCCGTTTTGCTCTTTTGACTGAACAGTGTTCTATTTGGTTAGGCCTTATTTTCTGTTAAGTGCTTTGACTTGAACTCAGTTGCTTTTTGATCGTTATCTATAAGTGATGTAAATTTTATATTTTATTGTGATGGTGTATTTTTATGATGTTATCATTATGGCTTGCTTTGGATTAGCATAGTGGATAATTGAATTAATGATTTTTATGATTTTGATTATATTAATGATGTTAGATTCATTAGTCAGTGATACTGTATTGATGAAGGGGGATGGATCGCATCACTCGCTTGCGAGCGCCCTGCAATTCCGTGATTTCCTCTTCACGATGTGTTTTAGTTGTAACATATATATATATATATATATATGCATGTGGATATCTTCTGTATTTGCAGGTTGACAGGTACAGAACATCGACTCCACCTGGTTTCGTAGGTGAGAGCATGTTCAATACCCAACAGTATTCGATTGGGAGATAGTAGCTAGGTTTTCGTGTCAGGTCGTCACCCTAGTCCTTGTTTGTCGTCAGGTGTTGTCGAGTTGTGTTGCTTTGATTATTGTTCTCTCTCTTCGTTATTTAAATTAAAGTTAGAAAGAGGCAAGTAAATGGTGTTTGGTATTTAAGTTATCGATTATATTAATCAGGTTATAACATTAGAGATGTTGTTTGATTTATTAATTAATTTAATTTAATTAATAAAACAATTTAATCTTGGATTAAGATTGTTTTATTAATTAATTAAATTAGATTGTGTTAAATTAAATTATTGTGTTGAAATGAATTGGATTATTCATTTTGGAAAATTATGCATATTGGTTGAAATTGAAAAATATAAGAAAATGATTTAAATTTCTATTTTTGGAAAATTTTAAATGCAAAATTGAAATTGAGATATTTAGAGATATTTTCAAAAGTTTGACTTTGGGGTTGAAGATATTTTTCATTTTGGCTATTATTGGAATTTTGGATTTCAATTTGGGGGATTATGAAGTTTTGAAGTTTTTTTTTTGAAAATTGAAGATAGGAGGAGGAAGAATATTTCTTTTTGTGGGTTTTGGATTGGAGTGGTGAAATCTGTTTAACTGAAAGGGGAATCAAGGAGGAAGCTGAGCATCATCTGGATTCTCTACATATTCTTGCAAAACTAGGTTCATGTTTTAAATTGATTTAGATTTTGAGAAATTGATAAATTTAGATTTGTTGGTTACAAAATCTCTGTTTGGGAATATGATTCTTCAAGAAAATTCTTGTGTTCTTGACTATAATTTCAATCTTTTAGCTCAAATTATTCCTTCAATTCCTTAAAATGGATGTTGAATCCATGTTTGTGTATATATAAATATATATTTTGTTATATATATATTTATATAATTAGGCTTATTATGTTTCCTTTAAAATTTCACCTCAAAAGAGGTGCTGTCAAAATTTTTTAAAAAGAACCCCCTATGAGGGGGTGGATTTCCAAATCCGTAGGAAATTTTATTAAAAAAAAAAAAAATTTAAAAAATTAATAATAATTGTTGGGGGCTGGGGCTCAACCCACAGCCGCCCCCATGGGAGGCGCTGTGGGGAGCCGTGCCAGCCGCCCCCACCATCACCCCTGCGGTGGCTTGGCACCGCCACCACCACAGTGGTGGTCAGTTGTGCTAAGCACAGCCGAGCCACCCCTATGGGGGTCGGCGGTTCACAGCTGTCGGTTACCTCTTGGGGTCAGCCCTTCCGCCGCCCTTCCTCCGCTCCACCTACGCATGGCGCCTCCAACTTCGCCGTCGCCCTCCATTTACCCCGCCTCCCTACAAAATGTGCGGCCTGGTAAAGAAATCCGACGGCCAGGAAAAATAAACCGCCGGCCCTAAAATGATAGGTGTGACCAACCCTAAACCGTGGGCGTGTGGCCCGAGACAGCCGGCCCACAACTTTAGTATGGCATGCGACCCAAGGCATTTGGGGTGTTTAAATTTAAAATGAAAATAATTATATGTATAAATATTATTATTTTATATATTATATTTATAATTAAAATATTATTTAAATAATATTTTGTATTATAATGTATAATATTAAAATAATATTTATATATATATTTTATTTAGGTATCTTTTGTATAATTAGAGGGGTGGGTATAAATCAAATTTGCTTAAGAAATGAATGTTTTTCTAAAGGCATAATTTAAATGGTGTTGGAGAATTTTTAATCAACGTATTATAGTCAAATTGAGAATTTTATTTCAAAATGATATTTGTATTAAATCGAAGAATAAGGTTAATTTTATTATTTTTGCAAACAATTGAGGAATTATATGTTAGTTCAAATTTTCTCCTTAGGTCGAAAAGGGACATTATTAAATCAGATTTATTGTGACAACAATCTATTGAATCTTGTTAAATGAAGGGGATTTAGGAAATCCGAAGTAGAATTAATTATGATTAAATTGTTGGTTTAAATGTAATTCCTTATGTCGTCGCTTGAGGGAAATCAATCAAAAAGGGTTAAGACTTCCTGATAGGTTTTAAAGATGTGGGTTGTCGTATCATGTATCAACCTGTTTGGAATGATGAAGTAAATGTTTATTTCAGTATTGTTTAAAAGCAATTAAGGAATTAAATACTTTGATTAAATTTTCTTCCTTTGCCTGAAAGAGGCGTTTTTTAATTAGTTTCATTGCGACATTAAACTACTGAGTTATATTAAGGAAGTGGATTTAAGGTATCCAAATTAGTTTAATTCCTCGCAACTTGCCTTCATGATTGCTTTCTCTGAGTTCATGTTTTGGGGAAAGGAGTTAAGTGTATTTTGATCTGTAAGTCTTCCAGATGTGAAGTTCAGTTTTGTGGGTTGTCGTTTGTGATGTCTACCTGTTGTGATTTCTCTTGGTAGTGCATGGAGTTGTGTCTATGTTAGTACCCGGTTTCCGCGAACGGGAATGTTTTTACCTCCTTGGTTTAGGAGTGGATTATGGGATCCGTGGCTCCTTGTAAGGAGTGACTTTGTAATGTGTACCTCCTTGTTAGGAGCTGTCAGGAGCATTCTTTGTTATTGTTGTTACCTCCAGTGGTTGGAGATGGTTTTATCTTTGTTGCTCCTGAGAAAGGAGTGAATTTTGTATTGTATGTCTCCTTGTCAGGAGCGGCCTTGTTTTGTGGTTTGTTGCCTCCAGTGTTGGAGTGCGTTTCAGTTTGTGTCACCTCCTAAGAAAGGAGAGGTTGTGATGTCTTGTTTGTTGCACCTTGGTTCCATAGATGTTTGGATGGTGTGTGTGTGTTGTCCAGTAGAAGAGTGGCTTGTAACGGGGGCCAGTACACGAAGTGGTGCCAAGATAACTCGTTGCAAGTTATTTAATCAAGTGATAATTAAAACAATACTTAGAAGTTTAGGAATAACTTCTCACTAATCAAGAATTTTAATGCCTCACTCATGGACCTAAGTGCTCGGTTAGGCTTGGGATGAGATGGGAAGGCTTGTAATGGCAAGGTCATCTATCTTGTTTGTACGAAAGGTATTTGGCTCCGCATGAGTGAGTATGGGGGCCAGGATTCGGTAAAGGTCACTAGGATAACCTTTTCTTGTGGGGGTCGGAGCCTAGGAAGATTCCCACAGATAACCCATGACGAGCTGTGTGATGACACTCTATCTAGGACAACAGTCAGTCTTTGATTTTGTGGGTATGGTTTCCTTAACATACCTAGTGTGACCATAGTTGGTATTTGATTTTGTGGGTATGGTTTCCTTAACATACCTAGTGTGACCATAGTTGGTATTCGATTATTATGTGTATGGTTCTCTTAACATACTTGTTCTGCTTTATTTCTGGAAGCAATGTGACCCTGTAGAGTTGTCCTTGTGTGTTACTCATGATGCTCTTGAGATGTACTTATGTTGAATGTATGTGGTACTTGGGTTGTACTTGTGAAGTTCTTGTGTTGTACTTGCATGGTATCTGAGTTGTGCTTGAGTTGTTCATGTGTAGATCTTATGATGTATTTGTGAGGTTCATGTAATTGGTTATTTCAGTTTAGTTCAGTTTTGATAGCCTGTGTCTAGAGGTAGATGGTCTTGACTAGGATTCCTGGTTACTATCTCCTAGCACGAGGGGTGGGCCTTTGGGTTCCACTTGGTTGGGTGGTGTGCACCTTAATCCATTGGGTTCTTCTTCTTGTTCGTGTGGATGAGACTTCCAGTTGGAGAGCTCATGGGATTTAGTTTCAATTCTTGCTTTATTTCATTTCAGTTGATCTTGTATTATTTTGCCCCTCATTTGTTATCGAGGTGGAAGTTGTAACTGTAACCTTATTTATTGGTCTTGCCTCATTCGGGGAATGAGTGTTGTAATTGTAATATTTAATTATGGATAAATGAGTTTGAAAGTTATCTATTATGTTTGGATGTAATTTATCTTGTATGGAATGTATGCGTACTTATTATCTTGAGTAGATAAATGTTATGGTTTCATTTATGTTGTTGTTGTGGGTTGTTAAGTAGATTTTGTCTCGTAACCTTAGGGGATGGTTGCATTGGGAAGCGAAATTGTATATTAATTTTACTTAAACAAAAAAAATTTAGCCTATTTAAGTAGTTGTTTGCATCATCCTCTAGGGTTGCATGGCGGGGCATTATATTCTTGGCCAACATGGTGGTTGTAGCGTGTTGTGGCTCCTCGTGGATTAATTTTTGAATGTTTGGAATATTCAAGGATGTTGTTTTAGGTCTTCATTATGTTGTGACTGACTTCAGTTGGTGCACATTGAGATTTGTTCATTGGGCCGACAGTTTGTAATTCATTTATTCCTTTATTTTTGACCGACAAAGTTGTTGATGCAATTCCATGAAACGGATATATAAGAGTGATTATTTTCTTCATTTGATATGTATGTGTGTGAAGTGTGTATGTGAAATGTGTGAATAAATATCAGATCATTCAATTGCAGAGCAGAGTGTGAAGAAGTGTTTATGTGCCTAATCGAAACTGTCATCAGGCTTTTGAAGAAGCTAATTTCTCAGTTCAACCTCTTCAGATGGATTTAATCTGAAATTTTTATGTAAGACAGTGTGACTTCTTTGAGCAGTGAACTCTAGGCAGTGTGCCTAAATGCATGTGCATTCCTTATTCATTTTCTTTATACTTTTAACAAGGTATAACTTGTGGATTAACCTCCATCGTGGTTTTTCCCCTAACAGGGTTTCCATGCAAAAAAAAATATTGGTATTATGTGTTTTTTATGTGTTGTTGATTCATGTTTTCATTGTTATCTATCAGATCTGAGATTAAAGGTTAATAAGGTTAAATAAGTTTTAAATTCTATGACAACTAATTCACCCCCCCTCTTAGTTGTCTATCCTTATTTTTCCAACAATTGGTATCAGAGCAGGTTCCTCTGAAGAAGTTTAATAGCTTGAGGTGATCCGAGATGGCATCGTACAAGAAGGATATTCCTAGATTCGATGGAACAAACTACTCTTTGTGGAAGGCTAGAATGGAATGTCATTTGAAGTGCATTGGTGAACCCTTCTGGAATATTACAAAGAATAGATATGTTACTCCTCAGAATGGTCCCTCTACCCTTGATGAGATCAAAGAAGTTGAAACAAATATTAGGGCTATAGAAGCATTATTGAGTGCTCTCACAGATTTAGAGATGACAAATGTGATGGGTCTGAAATTAGCATATGAGATCTGGAAGAAGTTGGAAACATTGTATGAAGGAGATGCACAAGTGAAAGTTTCTAAGCTACAAAGTCTGAAAGGCAAGTGGGAAAACTTGAAAATGAGCGAAGATAAAAACATTATTTCTTTCATGCAAAAAGTAAATGAATTAGTGATGGGTATTAGATGTGCCGATGGAATCTTAGATGAAGAAGAGATTGTAGCTAAAGTACTCAGATCATTGATTACTTCTTACAAAAATAAAGCTCATGCTATTGAAGAACTCGGGACAGTAACAAATGTGGCAAGAGATATGTTGATTGGTAAGCTTGCTGCCTTTCAATTGAGTGAATTTGGTGAATCTACTCCTAAGACAAAAGCTGCATTTAAAGCTACTGTATCCGAAAGAAACCAACAGAGATATGATCTGGGAGAAAGTTTCAGAATGAAATTCAAGTATGAAGATGAGATGAAACAGATTGAAGATGAAGAAAGAGAGTTAGAAGAGATGGAAGCATTGATTGTGAAAAGAGAAGCCAAAGGACAAGGCAAGTATAAAGGAAAGTTGTCTATTAAATGTTTCTCTTGCAATAAGATAGGGGGTGAAGCCACAATAGTGGTTTACAATTCCAGTGAGGAAGGAAAACTCACAAAAAATGACCCCAAGGCAAAAAATGTGATTTTGGGGGTTCGTACGAACCTGCTAGTTTGAGCAAACCCATTTGAATCTTACATGCCAAAAAAACCAAAAAACAATGCATTAGGAAGGGTGGTTC
The DNA here is from genome assembly GCA_007115665.2 of Sequoiadendron giganteum. Taxonomy (NCBI): domain Eukaryota; kingdom Viridiplantae; phylum Streptophyta; class Pinopsida; order Cupressales; family Cupressaceae; genus Sequoiadendron; species Sequoiadendron giganteum. The sequence goes on from CM021105.1 coordinate 474,168,154, forward strand.
ACTCGGTTCAAGTGAACCCCCCCTATCCCTTATTCTCCCCCTGAAACACAAAAACAAACCTAAATTTTTTCACTTCGGATCTCAATTTGAACATGAAAATGGCAAAGACTTCACAAACCCAACTGGAATTAGGTAGTCCTCGGAACAAGCTATCCAACGAATATAATTTTAATATGTTTTGGTTTTATTATGTTTTGTTTTTTTAGTTTTATTAAACATAGGTTTTTCACCAAAAATGAAGATCTATGTTCTACATGTGGAAAAATAGTAGATTATAAAAAAAAATGAAAAATGTGAGTGCACCAGATATTGAAGTCCTTGATCCAACAAAAAAATAATTGAATTTCGATATATACAAAGAAAATTACGCGTTATACAGTCACACTATGTCTGAGTTGTAATTGGTTTGACTTTGAAACTTGATTAAAGAAAAAATATTCAATAAAAAACTATCTAACCAAGTGGAAGCACTAGATATCGGAGTTACAAATCTAAATTCGAAAGAATTAGAATTTTATCCTTCATGGAAAAAAGGTTATGTGTTATATGATGTGCGTCACTTTTTAAAAATGTTGTTTTATGAAAAAAACTAGTTTTCGAGGGAGTTGGAAAAAATAGTGCAATTTGATTCCAAAAATTTTGAAAAAAAATATTTTTAGAATCTATAGACAAAATGTGATGAAACTCTAGTTTGCATCATCTTCAAATTCTTCACGATTTAGCCACTATAGGTGCCCGAAAGTGAAGATTTAGTTAAAAATATATATTTTAGTGTCTAGTTTGGCTAAAAATTGTAAACCACTATTGTGGGATCACCCTAGGTCATTTTGCATCAAGGTGTCCTGAAAGAGTTCCTAGGTTCAAACTAGACAAGCCTAGATTTCAAAATAAATGTTATTATGCTGAAGAAGGTGTTGCTAATGATGAATCTAATAAAGAAAATGGAAATGAAGATGGATGGGTATTAATTGCTATCAAGGAAAATGGTCTAGTGTCCATTGAATCTACTAGTGATAAGAATATTGAGAAAGCTCTTGCAGCCAAAATTGAAGAAAAGGATGACTGGGTGATTGATAGCAGATGCTCACATCATATGACTAGTGACAAAAGCAAGTTTATAAGCTTGGAGAAATATGATGGTGGTGTTGTAAGATTTGGAGACAACAATGCTGGTGTGATTTGTGGCAGAGGCACTATTTCTCTTGGTGGTAAATATAATACTGATGATGTCCTTTATGAAAAAGGATTGAAGCATAATTTGTTGAGTGTTGGAAAGATGGTCAACAAGGGATACAATCTTCAATTCAAAGATGGAAAATGCAAGATAATGAGAAGTTTCATAAATGTAATTGCTTCAGGTACAAAGACAAGAGGTAACATTTTTCACCTAAGTGTTGCTAGTGAAAGTTGTTTAATTGCTCAAGTTGATGTAAGCTGGTTATGGCATAGGAGGCTATGTCATGTGAATTTTGATAACATTGTCAAAGTAAGCTCCACTCAAGCAGTTAGAGATCTTCTTAAGCTAATGAAGCCTACTAACACCATATGCAAGGAATGTCAGATGGGAAAGTAGATTAGAATTTCTTTTCAGAGCAAACATCATTCTAATGGAGTACTAGAGTTGATGCATACTGATCTATGTGGTCCCTCCAGAATTAGAAGTCTACAAGGAGAAAGGTACTTTATGTTGCTTACTGATGATTACTCTAGGATGATATGGGTTGCTTTCTTGAGAGAAAAACATGAAGCATTAGAAAAGTTCAAAAGTTTCAAAGCTATGGCCAAGAATGAGATAGGTTTGAGGATTAAATGCTTAAGGTCAGACAGAGGTGGTGAATTCACTTCCCAGGAGTTCAATTCTTTTTGTGAAGAGCATGAAATCAAAAGACAATTATGTACTCCCCAAACCCCTCAACAAAACAAAGTTGTTGAGTGAAAGAACATAACAATTCTAGATGCTGCCAGAACTATGATGTTGGAAGGTAATGTTCCTCATATTTATTGGAGAGAAGTTGTAAGCACTATTGTATATACTATTAACCGGGTAAATTTCAATGGTAATTCTGGTAAGACTCCTTTTAAGCTATGGTTTGGTTATAAGCCTACTATTAAATATTTCAAAATATTTGGAAGTAGATGTTATATAAAGAGAGACAAAGATATAGGAAAGTTTGATGCTAGGAGTGATGAAGGAATCTTTCTGGGTTACTCTACTAAGAGCAAGGCCTGCTGATGCTATAATAGAAGATTAAGGAAAATGGTTGAAAGTGCAAATGTTAGAGTTGATGAAGACACTGCTAGATAATCTAGATACTGTGGATATGATTAAGATGACCAACATGATAGTACTTATAATGGAAATAATGCTCAAACATAGAATCAAGTTCAAATTGTTCTGGTGAATCAAGAGAATCAAGAAGGAGAAGCTAGTGGAACTGTAGAAGAAAGAATAGAAGAATCAGAAGTTCAAGAGAATCCCAAAGTTTTGAGGTATGTAAAGCTAAATCATTCTGAAGATTAGATTATAGGAGATAAGAACAAAGGTGTGCAGACTAGAAGAAGAATTAAAGAAGAGTATTGTTTGATTTCCAAGACTGAGCCCAACAATGTCAATGAAGCATGTAAAGATGAATATTGGATGGAATAAATTAAGGAAGAAATGATGTAGATAGAGAAAAATGATACATGGATTCTTGTTCCCAGACCTCGGGATAAAAATGTGATTGGAACCAAATGGGTCTTCGGAATAAGTTGAATGAACAAGGTGAAGTGGTCAGGAATAAAGCAGGACTGCTATGTAAAGAGTACTCACAGATGGAAGGTATTAATTTTGAAGAAACCTTTGCCCCTATTGCTATAATTGAAACTATAAGATTGTTTCTTGCTTATGTTGCTTTTAAGAACTATAAAGTCTATCAAATGGATTAAAGTTAGCATTTCTAAATGGTGAGCTAGAAGAAGTATACGTTGAGCAACTAGATGGATTTCAACTAACTGATAAAGGAGATATGGTTTGTCGACTGAAGAAATCACTGTATGGACTCAAGCAAGCCCCTAGAGCCTAGTATGCTAGACTGGATAAATACTTGTTGAAGCTTGGATTCAATAAAGGTACTTCTGACAGTAATCTATATTTTAAGATGGATCAGGATAAAGAATGATTATTGAAGTCTTTGTTGATGACATCATTTTTGAAGGTAATGATGACTTATGTATGAAGTTTGTTGATGAAATGAAAAGTGAGTTTGAGATGTCAATGATTGGAGAGCTAAAATTATTTTTGGGATTGCAAATTACTCAATTAGATAATGGAATCTTTATATCTCAGTCCAAATATGTAAGAGAGTTACTGAAAAAGTTTGGCATGAAAGACTCAAAGCCAGTTGGTACACCCATGGTAATCGGATGCAAGTTAACACAAAATGATGATTCTCCTAAGGCAAATCAAACAAGATACAGGTCAATGATCAATGGATTTCTTTATTTGACTCAGACCACACCAGACATCATGAATGTTGTATGTATGGTTGCGAGATATCAAGTTGATCCAAAGGAATCTCATGTAACTTTTGTGAAGAGAATTTTTAGATACTTGAAAGGGACAGTTGACTTTGGTCTTTGGTATCCTAAAGATGATGATCTTACCTTGAGCACCTTTACTGATGCAGATTGGGCAGGAGATGTGGATGATAGGAAAAGTACTAGTGGTGGTGCCTTCTTCTTGGGGAAGAAGTTGGTGTCTTGGTTAAGTAAAAAGCAGAATTCCATTTCCTTATCTATTGCCGAGGCAGAATATATTGTTGCATCAAACAATTGTACTCAAGTAATATGGATGAAGTAGATGCTTAGAGATATTAGAATTGAGTATGATGAGTGTGTTGCTATATTTTGTGATAATTCAAGTGCAATAAACATCTCTAAGAATCTGGTGTTTCATTCAAAGACAAAGCATATATCTATTAAATATCACTTTTTGAGAGACAAAGTAAGTGATAAAGAAGTCAGATTGGAGTATGTGCCTACTAAGGACCAAATTGCAGACATCTTTACTAAGCCATTTCCTAAGGATACTTTTGAGTATCTCAGAGAGAAGTTAGGGGTGATTTCCCCTCCGAATCAGAACTAAGATGCATAATCTTTGCATCAGTACGTGCATTCATAGTCATATCTTGATCCAAATTGATGTTGTGGTGGTTGCTACTCAGGGGGAGTAGTCAAATGATTCAAATATGTGGTTCAAAGCTTGTGTACCTTTTCCATTTATGTCAAAGGGGGAGAAGAACAATGTGAAAAAGTAAAAAAAGGGGGAGAAGAGTAATGTGAAAAACTATGTAAGAGCTAAAAGAAAGGGGGAGAAGAATAGTATGAGAAGAAGGGAAGATTGTTGAAAGAAGAGTTAGTTGTGTTGATAGTATTTTTCACATCATGTGTTTCCATCAATGCCAAAGGAGGAGATTGTTGGATGTTGTGGTTGTGTTGTTGATATGTGGTTGTCATTGATGTCAACACTATTAGCATTGGTGTCTTGAAGGTTGTATATGTCGAGGATATTGAGAAAATTATATTAAATATGTTGAAGGTTGTCTGTGAAGTTGTGAAGTTCAATGTGGTGGAAAGTTTAGTATGTTGGTATTTAGAAGTTGTGAATTAAAGGGTTTGATACTGAGCCTTTCTAGTTTATACTCTGGAAGTTTCAGAGGTGCACATCAAGATTTGAGCAAGTTGTGAGTGCCTGTGTTCCTACAGTTATTTTGTTCCTGTAGCTGGTGTTTATGGAAGAAGAGAATGTAATTCTGGTAATTTTAGTTTTTGTGTATGCTCCTGCAATGTTCGTTGATGTTTCTATATCATGCTCTATCCTTGTTGCACGTTTGTGTTGATTGATGTGATCGTGATTGAATATTTTTCCTTTGTGTGTTCGGTTTTTCATGTTCTTGGCCAACATGGTGGTTGTAGTGTGTTGTGGCTCCTCGTGGATTAATTTTTGAATGTTTGGCACATTCAAGGATGTTATTTTAGGTCTTCATTATGTTGTGACCAACTTCGATTGGTGCGTATTGAGATTTGTTCATTGGGTCGACAGTTTATAATTCATTTATTCCTTTATTTTTGGCCGACAAAGTTGTTGATGTAATTCCATGAAGTGGATATATAAGAGCAATTGTTTTCTTCATTTGAGATGTATGTGTGTGAAGTTTGTATGTGAAATGTGTGAATAAAGATTAGATCATTCGATTGCAGAGTAGAGTGTGAAGAAGTTTGAGCGAAGTGTGAAGAAGTGTTTCTGTGCCTAACCAGAACTATCATTAGGCTTTTGAAGAAGCTAATTTCTTAGTTCAACCTCTTTGGATGGATTTAATCTAAAAGTTTTATGTAAGACAATGTGTCTTCTTTGAGCAGTGAGCTCTAAGCAATGTGTTTGAATGCATGTGCATTCCTTATTCATTTTCTTTATACTTTTAATAGGGTATAACTTGTGGATTAACCTCCATCATGGTTTTTCCCCTAAAAGGGCTTCCACACAAAAAAATCTTGGTGTTATGTGTTTTTGATGTGTTGTTGATTCATTATTTCACTGCTATCTATCAAATCTGAGATTAAAGATTAAATAAGTTTTAAATTTTGTGACAACTAATTCACCCCCCCTCTCAGTTGTCTATCCTTGTTTTTCCAACACATGTGACATTTGACAAGTCTAGTTGTAGGTTGGTAAGACGAAGTTTGGTGATAGCTAAAGGATCTCATATTGGAACTTTTAAGCTTAATGCTTCCACTTTTTATAATTCTACCAATGTAATTGGCACTAAAAATGCATGTATATTGTGGCACCATAGATTGGGTCACATAAGTGAAAAGGGTCTTAATACCATTTTGAATAAAAATTTGGTTGACAATATTTTTGATTATTCTTTTGGAAAAAATGATCTTTATGAGCATCGTGTGTTTGGTAAACAGAATAGATCATAATTTCCTAATGGGACTAATAAAGCTAAGAGATTAATAGAGATCATTCATTCATATGTGTTTGGACCAGTGGATGTTGACTCTTTTGGAAAATATTGTTATTATGTTACTTTCATTGATGATGTGTCAAGGTACACCTATATTTATTTTATGCATGCAAAATTTGAGCTTTTCACCAAGTTTAAAGAATTTAAAGCCTTAGTTGAGCAGAAAATGGATTATAAGTTAAGGGTGTTGAGATCTAACAATAGAGTGAATATTGTTCTAGGGAATTTCATGAGTTCTATAAGAACGCATGCATTTTTCAATAAAATACTACACCATATACACCTCAACAAAATGGGGTAGCAAAAAGAATGAACCAAACCTTGATGGAAAGAGCTAAGAGCATGTTGAGTGGTGTTAAGCTTGATAGATGCTTTTGGGTAGAAATTGTAAGTACTGCATGTTATTTGGTTAATACATCTCCTTGTTCAACTTTTGTTGTTAAAACTCCTTATGAAATGTGGATAGGTAGAAATCCTTTTGTTTCACATTTAAAGGTCTTTGGTTGTGAGGCTTTTGTTCATGTTCCTCAAGAGAAGTGTTCTAAGTTGGATCCAAAAGCACATAAATGCATCTTTTTTGGTTATGGTGAGAATATAAAAGGTTATAAGCTTTGGAATCCACTAACCCATAAAATGGTTTTCTCTAGAGATGTGATTTTAAGAGAGTTTAGAGCTTACTCAGGTGAAGAGAAAATAAAGGATAAAGATAAGACAAAAATAGTGCACTTCAAGACAAAGATTAAGAAGCAGGAAGATACACATGTGGAAGAACAACCAAATGGATTAGAGGATGGAGAAGAAGAAGAGGGTTCAAAGAGTTCACATAATGTGCAGGATGAGCATGTAGAAGAAGAAGAGCAACAACAACCCCTTACTCCTACCTTGAGAAGATCCACAAGACAATCAAATCCAGTTGATAGGTATAGCCCATCCAATTTTTGTTATGTATTTGCTTTGTTGAGTACTAAAAATGAACCTAGATCCTACATGGAGGCTCTTTCTTTAGAAGAAAGTGAGTCTTGGATGTAGGACATGTAAGAGGAGATGATGGCTTTGGATAGTTGTGATACCTGGGATCTTGTAAGTTTTCTCAAAGGAAGGAAGCCCATTGATTGCAAGTGGGTATTTTAAAAATAAATTTGGAGCATATGTTTGATTAGAGTGATACAAGGCCAGATTGGTAGCCAAGGGCTACTCCTAGAGAGGGGGATTTGATTTCGGTGAAATTTTCTCTCCTATTGCTAAGTTAACTTCAATTAGATTCCTATTATCTATTGTTGTTGCTTATGATTTTGAAATAGATAAAATGGATGTTAAAACTATTTTCTTACATGGGGATCTTGAGGAAGAAATTTATATGCGATGACCTGATGGTTTTGTTGTGAAAGAAAAAGAACACTTGGTTTATAGGTTAAAGAGATATTTATATGGTTTGAAACAGTCACCCATGATGTGGTATCAGAAGTTTGATGGATTTGCATGGAAGTTGGGTTTTTTTAGGAGTGAGGAGGATCATTATGTTTATATTAAGGTTATTGATGATCAAATATTAATCATTGTCGTGTATGCTGATGATATGTTGTTTATGGGTAACAAAAAGGTGATGATTAGGGAGCTTAAGACTTAGTTTTTTGGCACATTTGATATGAATTATTTGTGGGCTGCAAAATATATCCTTAGGATAGAGATCAGTAGGGATCAGGTTCACAAAAATCTTTGGTTAAGTCAGAGTAAGTATGTCAATACCATTTGGTAGAGGTTTAATATGCTTGATTGTAAACCAATAAATATACCATTTTCGGTTGGTACTAAGTTGAGTTTAGACATGTGTCCTAATTCAAATGATGATTTTGAAGAGATGTCTAATGTTCCTTATGCTAGTGTTCTTGGTAGTTTAATGTATGCAATGGTTTGCACTAGACCATATATAGCCCAAGCAGTGGGAGTTTTGAGTAGGTTTATGTCTAACCCTTGTAGAGAGAATTGGAATTTTGTTAAAAGGGTGTTTAGATATTTGTGTGGTACTTTAGATTATTGTTTGGTTTATCATGGTTCTAATGATGTGATTAAGTCATTGGACATGCAAGTTTTTGTTGATGCAGATTGGGCAAGTGACTTGGATAGTCAAAGGTCCACTATTGGCTACGTTTTTACTTTGTTTGGAGGTGCAGTGAGTTGGGTGATTAAGAGGAAACCTACAATTGCATTGTCCACCACCGAAGCAAAGTATATGGCTGCTACACATGTCTTTAAGGAGGTGGTTTGGTTAAAAAGACTTGGTAATGGTATTGGTTTTGGTTTTGATTACAAAACAGTGAGGATTAGATGTGACAGTCATAGTGCCATTTGTTTAGCCAAAAATAATTTATCATGCTTGTACTAAGCATGTTGATGTGTAGTATCACTTTGTGCAAGAAATGGTTGAGAATGGCAAGGTATTTATTGAGAAGGTTGATACTTTGGATAATGTTTCAAATTATCTTATGAAGCCAGTGACCATGGATAAGTTCTCTTGGTGCAAGAAGCCCATGGGTCGTGATCAATGTACTTGATTATATGTTTTATTTGTATCTCATGGATGTAATTACAATGTATAATGTCAAGTGGGGGAATTTTGGGATAAGTGACATTATAATTGCTATCCTAAGTTGATAATTGTGTGTCTCCATGTTCTTTGGAAAGTGTTCTAGAGGACATGAGGGACAAAATATTTATTATTTATTTTCCTATGACGAATTGTAATTGCATTCAAAGAGGTGGACCCATTTTGGTGATGGTTAAAGAAAATTTTGGGAGGATATTCCTCTTAGGCATCCAACTTTGTGAGTGGGGACCACTTTGGTTTGCATTTGCTTGCATGTTATTTGCATGTTTTGCATGCTCTTGCATGAAGCCGTAAGAGCTATGGGTGAGTTATGAAGCACTCGAGTTTGACCAATTCTAATTGTCTATGGATTAGGCACCCCATGTGAAGTCCATGTGATTATTTAATATTTTATGCCATGTTTATGGTTGTCCACTAAGGGGGATGTGGGTTTTCCAAGTAGTTTTTCTTGTTGTTTTGGGATACCATTTGTGGTATTCTCTCCCAAAAACTTCTATATTGGTCCTTGAGATGGTGGTTTGTAGAGTTTCTTTGTAGGTTGTCAAGGTGACAAAGTGTTATCAAAATATAGAGAGAAGTGTTGTATTGTTGCATCTCATTTGAAGATTAATACAAACATTGGGTCTCTTTGGGTGTGGATTTTTTTCCCGCAAGGGTTTCTCCATGTATATCTTGTGTCACTTGTGTTTGATAACTTGTGGTATTGTTGATTTTTATTTTATTGTTGGATTGTTAATCACATAATCTCTTTATGGTAATCTTGGATACATAATTTCAGATTTGCAACCATATTTTAAGTTTGTATTGCTGCAAGTTTCATCTTGAATATCCAGCAGTAAGGTTTTGATTGTGTCCATAGGTTTGACCAGAAGTAAATGAATAAGGTTCTTATTCAAAAATTGCAACATGATTGAATGGAGGGAATCGGGTAATGGAGTAAATTGCCTATCCCTAGGTCTAAATTGGTATGTTGTAGAGCTTATGGTAGTAACTTGAGGTTCAGCATGGTTTATTTAGGATGGATTTATCTTTAAAAATTTCTTGTTTGGATTCTTAGATTACTGATAATTGTTGTGATTTGTGGGCTTGGACTTCTCAGTATATTTTGATGAATATGCCTCTTCATATTTATCAATTGAATGTTGGTAATCATGAAGCACCGTAGACAAACTTATAAAGGATGGAAATTTTTGTAATAGGACTTTTTCTCTTATGTCCTTTTGTAAGTCACCAATGAACATTCTTTGGATTTCCACATCAGGGAGAGTTAGATTGACTTGTGATAGTATCAATTGATAGTGGCATATGAAATCTATTATCTTTTCACTTTCTCTTTGTTTATATCACATTAAATCAATTTTATTAATATTGGGACCAATATGCACTTGGAAATGGTTAAGAAAAGCATCAACAAGCTCAGTAAATGGGTGAATTTAGTTATTTAGTAATGAAAAAAACCACTCCAAGGCCATTTCCTTCAATGACCTAGGAAAAAATTTAGCCAAGAGCTTATCTTCAAAAATAAAGTCACTACATAAGGTTGTGTAACCAGATATATGGTTGCTAGGGTCTCCTTTACCGTTGTATTTCTCAAAGCGAGGTACCTCTATATTTTGTGGCATTTGTGCTTTCAATATCTCTAATGATAGTAGGTTTCTTTTGACATATTGTAATGGTTTTCCATTTTGAGTTTGGTTCAATGTTGATATTTGTTGTTGAAGGGATGTCACATTTTGCAGGAGTTGGTTTATAACAGAATCATTGCTTGTCATGTTTTGGGAATGAGGTGAATATGGTGGAAGTGTATATGTGCTAGGTGGACTACTATATTGTAAGTTTGTGAATGGTGAAGGTTTTGGAGATATGATGTTTGAGTTGACAAAACTATAAGGATTCCCAGTGGAAATACCCAAAGTTGGAGCTATATTATTTTTTTGTTGGATCGTTGTCTAGTAACAATTGGATTTATATATGTGGGAATAGAGTCCATAGTTGTAGGTAGAAAAACTTGACTTCCTTCTTGACTTTGATTATACCCAAAAGTTTGAGCACAACTAGCCATTGTAGGTACGCAATTGTCTATGATGTGGGCTAGACTACACTTTACCTCTAATCCTTGAGAATCATCAAGAATTTTCCTCTTGTTATCTATCATAGGGATCACTATACCAGTGATATATTTTGTGCTTACAAAGTCTCAAAGTTTTTCTAAGGCTTTGTACAATTATTTTAATTTCTCTTCAAGCACATGAGCCACCATGGTTTCAACATCAATGATAGTGGTTTATGGTAAGTTCATGGGAATTGTGGAATTAGGGATGGATTTCAAAACGGATTGAGTATTCACAAAAAAATGTCATGAAAGGGTTGGAGAACTCAAGATCCATAGCATATGTACCAACAACACGGGACACCATGAGTCTCAAACTATGTCTCACTAAAGTATTGTCAATAGGACAATAGGTTGTGAAAGTCATGTAAGTTTTACAACACCAAACTATTAAATAAGTACAACAAACACTCAGAAACATAAAGAAGCAAGTAGAAGCAAATAGGAACCATATTAACAAAGGTCTCAAAAGAATTGTTTGGTCAACACAAGCAAGACAAGGTCGCCCAAGGGTGTCTAAGGCCTGGTCAAGGGTTCTGAAAGTTTAAAATTTGACTGAAGACTACTCTGCTTAACAATGTTAATTCTACTTGCAAATAGTTGAAATAGTAAATAATTTTCCACAATTCACTTAAAGTGTCCTAATTTGATGTAAAATGCAAGTATCCAATGATGTTGAAGATTTTTTGAATAAATTTTAATGTAATTTTCAGATCTGAAATGTAATAATTGACTAATTGGAATATGCAGAGACTTGAAAATGATGATTTTGAATGCAAATTTTGATCTTAAACTATGCACTTTCTTTCACTAAATGAACTAAATGCAAAATACTTTATAAAATGTAGTTACTAATTTCAAAATAGGGATATGCAAGTAGAGTGAAACTAGGCAAATAGAGACAAAAAAGTGTAAAAACGCTTGTTTAGGCACCTGTACAAGGACAGGGTCGCCCAAGGGCGACTAAGTCTTTGTTCAGGGTTCTAACAATTTAAAATTTGAATGTTGAGATTGATTTTTAAGGTTACTATTCTTATTTTCAAACACGTTTGATTGTGATTTTTTTCCAAAAAAAATCAATACAAAGGAAATGCAAATGTATGACAATTTTGGAACAAAATGATACTTTTTTATATGCAATTTTGAAATGAAAATCTAATCTAAATGACTGAAACACGCTATAATGCAACCCATGATGCAATATGAATGCAATATTTATTTATTTTTATAAAAAAATTATAATGCAATATGCAACCCTAAATGAGAAACACAATGATGTAAAACCTAGATGAGAAATGCAAAACACAATGATGTAAAACCTAGATGAGAAATGCAAAACAGAATGATACAAAACCTAGATCTAGGGTTTGAAAGACTACCAAATCATAAATCTATGATGTAAGAATGTCGGGTTCACCAAAATGAAACATAAAAAATGTGGGTGACCTTAAATTTAATGTCTAAAAATTAAGGTCAATTGAGACCATCATTTCCAGGATTTCATTAGGATGCAAATCAACAAGGTGTATAGATTGACTTTCAACCTCCAATGAGTCAATCAGACCTAGATATGATCCTTTTGAGTCTTACTAATGAATTGGAAATTATTTAGAATGATTGACCTAATTAGACTAAATGACCTAATATGATGAATGTAATTTCTCAAAAGTAAACAGACTGAAACAGTGATTTGTAAGTGGATCTGGAGAGTGCAGTATAATGTGTACCCATCACCAAAAACTGAGTCTGAGTGTTGTAGTAGGACTGGGTCACCTCTAAGCGAATGGGTCTTTGATGAGGGGCCCTAAAATTATTTTTGTAGTCCTCTAGTACTAGATCTGAGCTTTTGATTCTTGGTTGTAAACTTATTGAAATGTTGTCAGTAAATTTTGTAATTGAGTTTTTGTGGCTTGAAAAATTTGATGATAACAAATGCAACAATGCAAAATGGATCTTTAAAACTCTCTTCAATCTTCTTTAGATCTATAACCTACACATTCACAAAGGGGGAAGATGTTGTTCCATATAGGGGCTTGCCTCAGTCAAACCCCATGTAAGTGTTTCCACTTCCATAATGGCAATGTCAATGAGAAACCGATAATGAAAAGGAAGGAAATGATGAATGAACATAATTTTGCAACTCACCACCCTTCAATGGCTTCCTTGAAGGACTAAGGTTATACACATCTCTTCAAGGATTTGGATCTTGTTTTACTTGAATACTTTGAAGACCTACAACAAGGGTTAACCTTCACAAAACATGAACACGAACACACACATAAACTCACATAGAATTTGACATGATATTGGATCTTGATTTGTTGTAATATTGTTTTGATATGCTACTCTTGACTTGCTCAATAGTGCTCTTGAAAATAGTATTTTCTCTTGAATGTATGTTACCTTTCAAATGATAAAAAAGACTAGGTATTTATAAGTGTTTATCTAATTTCTCAAAAATTAGATTCCAAAAGCTAACACTTCATATTTGAATTTTGGATATTAAAATACTACCAACAACATATTTAAATTTGGGTCTTGGCTAAGAAGGGGGACCCAATTGCCCATGGGCAAATGGGCCCTGCCATAAATTTCTAGGACACTCAAAGTCGGGGACAATTCATAGATTGAATGCATTTATTTAATACTTGTTTAACTGCCATAAAATGGTAAAAATTAGGCTTTGGAATGCATTATTTGTAAAATTAGAAGCTTAATTAAGTCCAATAAATTAGGGGGACAAAACATAATGTGAAATTGTTAAGGTATATAATTTTCTACTCTACAATAACTTCTGAATTGAAATTTGCACCCCCCTCTAGTGTTGGTTTCCTCCTTCCTGGGGATTTCTCCTTGCTTTTCCTTCCCTCACATTTCCTTGGCTTTGCATCTTCTTCACCTCCTCCATCGGCCACTCCAGATCTGCCTGATCTACCCACACGGCTGCCTTCCCTCGCATTTTCATATATATCTTATATTAAATAGTTAGTTAACATTTAAATTATATTTAACATACATAAACTATTATGTAAAAAATATTAAATATAATTAAAAAAATATGTGTTCAAACTTTTAAAAATTATTTAATATTATCTAAATATCAATTATTGATTCTAATGATAATATTTAATGATGATTATTTAGAAAAAATATGAACAATATAAATATTAGTCCAATTGATATATAGGTGTCAACTAAAACATCTATCGATGAAGTATAGAAACATTGAGACCAACATAATGTGAAAATTAATATATAGGTGCCAACTAAAACATCTATCGATGAAGTATAGAATCATTGAGACCACTATTTCTTCTACTCACCATAGTACCATACGTTATTTTGGGTAGTCAAACTTGGTTTGAATGTAGATGGGGCTAAGTGATAAACTCTTCATGTATTTATTTATATTTTTCATAAATTCAGTTATTGATTTCTAAAACATGATATAATCATTATATCATCATACCACACCGCTTGTGCTATTCTACAGGAATCAACCAAACTAATGTGTGAATTACCTTTTCAAAGATATTATACTCTAACTTCTAACTTGATATTATATTATTACTTCTAACTTAAATATACAATAGAAAAAATAATATTTACGCCGAAGGCGTCTCTTTATTTGAGAGTGTCGAGCAAAAAAAGTTTGCCAACGGTTGAAAATGCCCGACAACCCTAGCAAGTCGATTAAACGAATCTCAGTCGTTCATCATTTTTTACCAATTTTTTCTATTGTTTTTCACTGCTTTTTACTGCTTTCCCCGTCGTTATTGGTTTCCATTCCTCCAAACTGGTCCTCGCTGGTATTGACCTTTCATTCCTCCAATTTGACGAGCTACAACCTAAAAATATGGTTTCTGTGAGGGTTTTAAAGTATGTTTATTAAATGAAAATTACGGCCAAGATCCTAATAATGAGCACATTTAGGTTTTAAAATTAGGACATCCTTTACTCTACATAGTTAAGTATATTTTAACATAAGTAATAAATAATGTAAATTTTATATGATAAAAAAATAATTATAAATATATAATTATATTATTTATTATTTATGGGTATGTGCAGGATCATCATGGGAAAAATAGGCCCTTAAGTGGCAAAAAA